>CM059866.1:59302330-59540397 GCA_030490815.1 Acer saccharum | reverse complement strand
TCCAAAAGGTTTGAAGATGCTCCACAAACCCACTGATTGATGACAATTACGATTGTCTATATGAATCGAGACAAGCTTCCCTCTGAAATCCTCACTACGTCCATGCCCCTACCTTCCCCGTTTCTCTCTCCATGACCTAAAGACTCGACCCTCTCTCTCTTACTTTCTCTCTCATCATATCTTTGTTATAATTCATGAATTAAAAGGTACATTAAGGATAGCCTTTGGTCCATATCCATATGTAATCTCCCCAATAACGGGAGTAGTATTCCAGGCCATGCATGTAAGTCTAGTTAATCTCACCAGGTCTCGGCAGTAGCTGTATTTCAAAAAATAAAATTAAATTAAATATAAATATGAAATCCATACAAAATATAAGAAATTCAAAATAATGAATAATAGATATACATTGAATTAATATTAAATAATTTGAATCTGTATCATTTTTTATATTTAAATTATTAATTATTATATAATATAAAATTTTATTATTTAATTATGCATCCATATTGTATAATTTTAAATAGTTTTATTACAACATATCACCAAGCACAAACACAACATAATTGCAAAAGAGTACAACATAAAGTACAATCTAATTGTCGACAAACATTTAATCGACCATCTGTCATGGTGTAGAAAAATTATACATGGATCACTCTTGGAGTAGCAATGAGATGGAGACCCCCATCAAATGTAGAGTGAGACTTGATCGTATTTGACCTCTTCATTTTCATCACTCAGCTTGAATACATAACTTGCTAACAAAATCATACAGAAGATCTTCATCTGCCTGTAAGCAAACTCCTTTCCTAGACAGATTCTCGGACCAGCCTGTTTATATATACAAATGAATAAAAAAATTAGGGCGAGTCTAGTACTACTGTTTTCATTTGCTGTTTTTAGAAATAAAATAAAATAAAATCTGAATTGCTTCCGTATTAATCGTCCTCACCTGGAAGGTTGTGAACTTGAAAGGGCTTTCTGGATGAAAACGACCACTTTCACCAAGCCTCGTTCTGGTCGGAATTCCTGAGCATCGTTACCCATAAAATTCCATCCTACCCATTGCATAAGGTAGATATAACCAAGTCTCCTTTATCCACTTTGAAGCCATCCGGCATCGTATCATCCGAAAAACACTTTTCCATCCTGTTACAGCATCCGGAAATATTCATATATGGAGAGTTTTCTCCTCAGAACCATTATGAGTTTATAAAATCAGGACAGGCACCGATTAAACGGAATAAAAGATTCTAAGCATGCAGAATATAAGATGAATCTAACGGCTGATAATTGATCAAGTCAGGTATGTATATTTATCATGTATGTAAAATTGTATATATGTACTTACTGCAGGAACTGGAGGATAGAGTCTGAGAGTCTCAGTCAAAGCTGCATGGAGATACTGCATCTTGTCTAGAGTGTTTTCATTTACGTTTGGCTGCAAGTTCATCAAGCTTGAGTTTTTGATTCACTTGGGTTGCTTCTATCACTTCCTTTGCAATCTTTTCCTGTATATTCTGGGTGCTTGCACATCATGTAAAAAAGAAGGAAAGGCTGCAGATGTTGTGTCCTTGCCAGCCATTACTAGATTGATAATCATGTCTCTCAAGTACTTTGTATTGGTCTGCTTCGCTTCCAGAAACCTTGATAAACATCTTCGATTTCTTCATTTGTATACCGTGATCACCATGTGATGATGATTTTGCACTTGTTCTTCAATTTTACTTTTGAGTGTTTTGTATACAAATTCATCAACCTCTTTTATAAACTTCCTCAATAATGCCTCTGATCCAATGTTGAGGACCGCTTAATTTTCCAAAACATCAACAGGCCTGTGCGCGATGAGTGATCTAGCAGCATCTAGTGAATCGGAGAATCGAATACCTTCCTCAACGTTCCACACATAACATCCAGTTCTACACCAACTATGACTTTAAATGTCGAATCTAGGGTTGCTTTCTCAAAGAGGTCCTGCAGCCGATAACACTATTGTATCAAATTACATTAGACATTATCGGACTAATGAGCGCCATTTACCAACAAGCTATAATGGAGGTGGTCGTAATCAAATATACATTAATTCAAATTAAATGGAGCTTTAATTTTAAGCTAAGAAGAACTATATATATATATATATATATAATATATCATACTTGATATCAATAGATCGATTTGAGGCAGCAGCTTGATCAGCCAGTATTTGGGCAAGCTTGATCGCATTGGTTTTAGAAACTACATTGCTGAAGTCCCTCAGTGTCTTGTTGGAAATTCATAGCTTGTTAACTTCCTTTGATGATGCCATTTTTCTCCATCCACAGTTGAAGATTCCTTCACCAGTAGATCTATTAATATGATGTCATTACTCCACCACCTCTGCTTCCAAGACAAAAAGCAGAATTAAAATTTGGAATATATGTTCTCAATATTAATAAATCTAAGTCCACATTTACAGGAATACAAATGAAGGAAGAGACTTATATCATGATTTGTAATTACAATGTTTATTGAGAATCAAGTATATGTAGATTCCACACAGGAATTAAGTTCTTGCTACCCCACCCAAGGAATTAATTTATCTTAATTTCATGATTCTCCTCAGATTTAACTTGATTCTTTTTTATTTTAATTCCTGATTAGTATCGTAGATAGCCACAATATTTCACCTCCGGTTACAAGACAAATGCAAAATTAAAGTATATACAGAGAAAGTCTAGAAAGGAACCTCAATATTCATGACAAACCATAAATTCTAACAAGTCTGTTCTGGTAGACCATTCAAATAGAAAAGACAAGTTTTGGTATGCGGTATGCCATCTATATATAAACTGTTCTAAGATTTTTTAAAGCTATAGAATTATGTTTAAAAAGAAAAGAAGGACAAGTTTGGTATGATACTACTACTATTACTCGAAGGTCCACTAGGATGCACGCAGACTGGCTTCTTATAAGTCCTGGTCCCGGGCTTTTTCAGGGTTTCTGATGATTAGTTTCCTATATTGGAATTGTCGTGGGATTGGAATGGTTCTTTGAGGCAGGTTCTCAGAGATCTGAATTGTCTGCATGGTCGGAATCTTTTCGTTTTTCTTGTTGTTTTTGTTTTCTTGTGTGGCCTGCTCGCCACTTTTCTAGTTGGGGCTTTGCTCGTGGTGTTTTTTGTGGTCGGTTTTGGCCTTTGCTACTTTTTATTCTTTTTTTTTTTTTAATAGAATTATGTTTAATTTAAAATCCAAAAATCACAGATAAGAATATGCATCAAACAGTTTTTAAAACATCTTCTATCAATTTACTCACAATTCTAAAAATTCGAAAACAAATTGTATAATTCTAATTAAAAATATATAAAAATAATTCCAAATTCATAATATAAAATGATAACTTGAAAAAAAAAAATGGAATACATACTCATTGTATCGATGATTGAATTGGATTGGATTTAACAAAATACTGATATAATGTTGTCCATGTAATTTGGTATAAATACTAAGGGATTGGATGAGATAATTTATATCGTATTAATTCTGTTTATGAATATTTTTTCTTTTTTTTGAAAATGAATTCCATTAAGCAAAGAAAGATTACATCTGTCTTGTGCAATCACCCAATAATATCAGGACGTACACCGGTATTTTAACCAATAGGGCACTTGGAACAAACTAACAACTATATAAAAAAATGAAAAATTAAGAAAATGAGTTTATATATTATATAATATATATATATATATATATATATAATTGATGGTATGATGACGTTTAATTTAGATAAAATAAAACAAATAGAACACGTACTCAATATGATTAAATAATCTTATATTCAAAATAAAATAACAAGAACACAATATTAAAACAATAATAACAAGAAAAATAACATAAATAATAATAATAAATTACAATATTTATTCTTAAGAGAATAAATTACAATCTAATTTTATAATAATAAATTTTGTTTTTATTTATAATGAATTCATTTTAAATTTATAGAATATAATTGATTAATAAATATTACTAGACATGTTTTTGAATTTTTATTCTTCTAATTTTTGAATTATTGATTCTAAATAAATTAAAACTATAAAAATAAGGAAAATACTAAGTAAAACAAATGAATCATGATAATATGGATTGTTTTAATACAATAATTAAATTTGATATTTTAGGGTTTATTGATTAGATATGTTAGGTATGTCAAATTTTATATTTTTGAAGTACATATTATAAATTCAAGGTTTTTTTGGGGAGCAGAAATGACTCGAACACTCAACCTCGTTGGTGTAGGTGTGTGGTGGTTACCATCAAACCCACCTCATAACTATTATAAATATAAAAGTTTAAAATAATAATAGATAATTTAATATAAATAAATTGAATTAAGTAGCAAATTGAAGGTAGTTAAGAAGTTAACAATCAAGAAAAGAGAATCTGAATTGTTTTGTTTTAGATGAAGATGAAAATTTGATAAAGGAATTGGAAAATGGTAAAATAATAATAAATAAATAAATAATCACAGAAAAATTGAATTTAAGCTTGAAAAAATCACATTATGCGAGTTGAACATCACAGTATCACACACCTAATGTGATAGGATACCAGCTTGCTAACGTCGACATGTATAATAAGTGTTAATTTATATACAATATATTAAAAAAAAGTTGTGAGGTAGACCTCGGAAGTCGATCCCACCTCCTCCGGAGGTGGTCCGACCCTGCATACCACACTATTTATATAAGATGATTTAGTTAGTGATAGTAGTGATAGGTACACATACCTTGCCATAGTTTTGCAAAGTTAGTTTGAGCATGTCTCAACATTTACAGGATCCACAGTGAGAACCTGAGAAGTTGATCCGAGAAAACCAGGAAACCTGTAGGTTTTGTGCTTGCGTGCAACGTCAATTCTGAATTCCTGAATCCTGTGCATATTTTTCTTCTGCTGGAGATGCTACCGCCCACTGGATGATATGATGATCGTTTCCTGCCATGGATCAGTACTACTATCGCCAAGATCACTACTGCTGCTAAAGTTGTGTTGCTACGAGAGAAATTGGAATGGAGAATACCTCATTAAGGTCCATCATCGAAACAATAAAATGAAATTGATGATCAAAAGGGTTTTCAATTTCATTGATCTTTAAAGTTTAAACCTTGTTGTAGCTGGGCCCCATCTTATCTTAGAAAAATCTTTGCGTAATTTAGACCTCATTCGGGAAAGTATCATTTTCCTCCCTATATTTTAACCTATTAGTAAATATCCCCCCTGTTATTTCTATTAATGGCCGTTTTCCCCCTGAAACTGAAAGTATTCCACCATATTCCCCCTTTCCATTAGCTTTTCCGTTAAAATCTCACATTTACCGTTAACCTTGAAGGTAATAAGGTAACTTCGTCACATGGACCTGAATGAGAATTAATGTGAGAGGGTAAAAAGTAAAAATCATTATTACACATTAATGATTTAATAAAACAAAAATTAATGATTGGATAAGAAATTAAATATATATAACCCAAAAAGAAAACTAAATATTTTTTTTCATTTATCTCAAAAACGTGGAGATCAATTTTTTTTTGGGGAATATCAGTTGGGTCCCTATCTTATTCTGAAACATCAATTTTTTAACCGAGTTTGCTTTTTTATCAAAACTTTCCCTGACTTTTGAAAGTATATCAAATAGGTCCTTCTGACCTTTTTTTTTAACGGTCAAACGTCACAGAATTGGTATAATGTCTATTTTGCCCTTGTATGCCTTATTAATGGCTGAAAAGACTATTTTACCCTCTAACATGATAAATTTAAACAATTTATCTAATTTAAAAAAAATAAAAAAAAAAAAAAAACTAAACCATAAACACCATCATCACAAACACCAACCCAGATCAAATCAACACCATCTTCATAACAAAAATTAAACAAAATTGTTAACAAAATATTTTTCTATCTGTTTTTTTTTTAAATATATATAAAAAAACAAAATTGAAACGGAAGATATTAGATTAAAAAAGAAAGAAAAAGAGTGCATGTGAATCAAGCCTGTTATGGAGATTCATCAAATCAAACCAATGGAATGGAATCCAACACACAAAATTCATTCCAGACCTCCCATGGAGATTCATTATGTTTCTCTATATCACACTCAACACCTAACACAGAAAATTCAAACAAAACACAAATCTCCAATGGAGATGTCCTTCGTCAACCAAACCCTTTGTCGCCCTCTCCATTCTAGGCCCTCTGCCACCGATGCCGCTGTTACCTCCTCCCGTTTCCCCTCCATTCCTGTCGTCGTTCTCTCTCCTCCCACTTCCTCTAGTCTCGTAGCCGTCTCTCCTCCTGCTCCCTCAATTGGAGAAGTTTCGATCTCCTCTAATCAGCCAGATCTTCACGTTTTTGACGAGCAAATCAGTGGCGTACTGGCGTTGATGGCTTCAGATAGAAAGAAAGAGAGACGGATTCGAGAGATGGATTTTCTGGTGTGGTTTGATTCGCAAAAGAGATTTGAGAGGGATTTGAGAGGGGTTTTTTTTTTTGTGGTTCGATTCGCAAAGAGATTCAAGAGCTAGGGTTTGGTTTGTGAGGGATTCGAGAGGAGAGGGATTTGGAGAGCTAGAGTTTGGTTGAGGAGGGATGAGAGAGAGAGAGAGAGAGAGAGAGAGAGAGAGAGAGAGAGAGAGGGAGAGAGAGAATTTGTTTGTGTTTCTGGGTTCATACGAAGATGAAGAAGATGAAGTTAAATTCTTTAAATTTGTTTTTGTTTTTATTTTTTTATTTTTTTAATTAATAAATTAATATTAGTTTATTTATTTTTTATATTTAGTATTACATAAATATTTATTTTTTTTCTATTATTTTTGTGTTGACATTTTAATTTTTTTTTTGTGTGTTTTTTTTAATATATTTTTTATTTAATGAATTGTATTTCATCTATTTAATTAGTTTTTTTTTTAATTTTAATTTTGTTATATTAATAAATTTAATTAGTTTTACTTTAAAAAAATTAATATTTTATTTTAAAATTAATAAATTTCTGTTTGTGACACATGGCAAGTTCTTGGTTCAAAGACCAAAATACCCCTATAAATGTTAAATTTGACTAACAGTTGACTAAAAGAAGGATCTATTTGATATATTTTTCAAAAGTCAGGGAAGTTTGATAAAAAAGCAAACTCAGTTAAAAAATTGATGTTCAGAATAAGATAGGGACCCAAATGATATTCCCCCATTTTTTTTTAAAAAAAAGTCACCTAAACTTGCAGCCAAATACCGTCTTCTTCATCATCTTTTTCTTCTCCATCACACAAAACCCAAACCCTAGCCATCACCACCACTCAAACACAAAAACCCACCGAAATCACACCAATCACCACCCCTAAGAGCGCCGATCTCCTCTCGTCGCGGATCCCTTCTCTTTCTTCCTATCTCTTTTCGTTCTTCTTTTCCTTTGACAGTGTTGGCCGCCGCCGCGAGGTGAAGGGATGGGCGTTTCACGGCGGCAGTGGGAGTGGTTGTGGTAGATGGGTTTAGTTGGATTTGAGCCAGTGATGGTGTGTTTGATTGGTTTGGCTTTGGATTTGAGGGTTAGGGTTTAGTGATTGACATGGATGGTGGTAGGTTTTGGTTTTGGACATGGATGTGTTTGGTTTCTGGTGCTGAAAAATGAACTGGAAAACTGCTTCCATTTTTTTTTTTTTTCAATTGATTTTGAGTTTCTGGTGGATGGAATCATTTGATAAAAAAAAATTTGGTTCCAGTTTCTTGTTTGAATTCTAGTGAATGGAATTAAAAATAAGTGGTTTTAGATTCTAGGTTTTGATTTTGGTTATTAAAATTAGTAAAAAATAAAAACGGATTTTGATTTTCTTAAATCTGGTAAAGTTTTTTATTGGAAAGAAATTATGGAGAATCTCCATTGATGACATAATTTGAGATTTTTTTTTCATTTTTTTTTTTTTTAAAGTTTTATTTATTTATTTTTAGTTTAAGTTTGAGGGCATAATTGTATTTTCTCACTAACCTCAACTTTCAAGGGCAAAAAATGTCTTTCAATGTGAAATTTAACTTTTTGGACGGAAAAATCTAACAAAAAGGGGGAATATGGCTAATACTTTCGGTTTCAGGGGGGAAAACAGCCATTAATGAAAATACGGGGGGTAGATTTACTAATAGGTCAAAATATAAGGGAGAAAATGATACTTTCCCGTCTCATTACTTAGAATCTCATCATACACATCTTGCAAATAGTGCTGTAAATATGGGCCATGCCTGGCATGCTTGGCCCGGGCGGCCTGCCAACAATGGCAGGCCGTGCCAGGCACGGCTTGCATGTGAGGCGTGCTAGGCATGTGGGCCGTGCTTGGCCTGGCACGCCTCACATGCGAGCCGTGCCTGGCACGGCCTGCCATCGTTGGCAGGCCGCCCGGGCCAAGCATGCCAAGCATGGCCCATATTTACAGCACTATTTGCAAGATGTGTATGATGAGATTCTAAGTAATGAGACGGGAAAGTATCATTTTCTCCCTTATATTTTGACCTATTAGTAAATCTCCCCCGCACCCCCCCCCCCCCCCCCCCCCCCCCCCCCCCCCCCCCGGTATTTTCATTAATGGCTGTTTTACCCCCTGAAACCGAAAGTATTAGCCATATTCCCCCTTTTTGTTAGATTTTTCGTCCAAAAAGTTAAATTTCACATTGAAAGACATTTTTGCCCTTGAAAGTTGAGGTTAGCCAGGCCAAGCACGGCCCACATGCCTAGCAGGTGCTAGGCCTTAGATTGGGGCACGGCGTGCTGGCCTGGTCCAGCCTGCCAGGCCAACGTGCCATGCACGTTGGGCC
Source organism: Acer saccharum (assembly GCA_030490815.1). Lineage (NCBI taxonomy): Eukaryota > Viridiplantae > Streptophyta > Magnoliopsida > Sapindales > Sapindaceae > Acer > Acer saccharum. The sequence continues at coordinate 59,531,569 of CM059866.1, read as the reverse complement.
CGCCAAATTATTTGAAAAAAAATTCAAAAAAAACAACTTGATTTATAAAAATAAAATGTTTAAAAGAGAAATGATATTGTAGAGTATTGAACCATGGTCTATAACCCTTGTTTATGTTAGTAAGTTTTCATTTGCCTTTCCCTCCTTTTATATAGGTTAGACATCTCTTCAATGTTCTTATTTATCCGATGTGCAATGTGAGATTGAATTGATCACCATAAAATAAAATTAAAAAGTAGTCTCAAAATGAAACAATTATGCATGTAAATATATATATATATATATATATACAAAAATTCTATTATCAGTTCGAACTGACAAAAGTTATATCAGTTCCTTACATATGGGTCACTGGATTTAAATACTTTGACTTGGCTGTAAATACTTTGACTTGGCTGTATGCACTTATCGGTCAAAGTATTTAAATCCAGTGGCTCACATACAAGGAACTGATATAACTTTTGTCGGTTCGAACTGATAATAGAAAGACTGTATATATATATATATATATATACAGAAATTCTATTATCAGTTCGAATTGACAAAAGTTATATCAGTTCCTTGCATGTAGGCCACTGGATTTAAATACTTTCACTTTTCACTTGGCTGTATGCACTTGTCAGTCAAAGTATTTAAATCCAATGGCCCATATATAAGGAACTGATATAACTTTTATCAGTTCGAACTGATAATAAAAAGACTGTATATATATATATATGTAATGTGTGACTGAGAGAATGATCAGATAGAAAGAGAGAGATAGCATGAGATATATAATTATATATATAGATACCTGCAAGCTTGGGAACCATTCGCCAGTAGTGAATGCCATTATTGAGAATGAAATTGATGAGCTTATGATCATACATGTTGATTTTATCATTAATCAGTAATTTATCCACCACGTACATTGTTGCATACAGTGATTTGCTTTTTCTTGTTTCCCATGATTCAAGAACACCCTGGGGATGCCAGTCAACATGGTTCCCAGAAAGTATATATACAGTTAATTACTAATCAACATTTACATAGATCATACACATTTTTTTGCTTATAATTAACAAGAGTTACACATATACTCTTGTTAATTATAAGCAAAAACATGTGTATGATCTATGTAAATGTTGATTAGTAATTAACTGTATATATACTTACTGGGGAACCATGTTGACTGGCATCCACATTTATTTATCCAGCTATATATATGCACGAACACATCCACGTTTTATAAATAAACTCAAGAACAAATTATTATTATTATTATTTTGAAATAGAACAAATTAAAATAGTAATGGAATACTGACTTTCAAATAGAGATTACAATGGAGCGAATTAGGGATAGATACCCATCTTCATCCTCATATTTATTTAAGATATAGATCTTCATTTCAGTATCTATCCTCATTTTTAAGTAGGTAGAACATCTTTGGTTTGGAGAATCCCCACACATCCGCATTTTATTAATAATCTCAAGAATAAATTAATTAGTAATGGAATACTGATTTTCAAATAGATAGGACAATATAATGGAGCAAATGGGAGATGGATACCCAATCTTCATCCTCTTATTTTTTAAGATATAGATCTTCAGGATTTCAGTATCCATCCCCACTTTCAAGTAGGTAGGACGGATTTGGAAAATCCCCCACACATCCACATTTTATAAATAAACTCCAGAACAAATTAATTAGCATAATGGAATAATGACTTTCAAATAGAGATGACAATGGAGCAAGAATAGGGGATAGATACCCGATCTTCATCCTCATATTTGTTTAAGATTTAGATCTTCATTTTAGTATCCATCCTCATTTTTAAGTAGGTATGACGGATTTGGAGAATCCCAAAATCGAGATAATAATATTTATCCTGGCTCCGTTGCATCTTCGTATCCAATGAAAAATGTTAAATTTTTATATTTTATATGAGAAAAACATGACCAACTTTCGTAATCATACATATTCTATTGATATTTCAAGTGAAACGGATTTTTAAAGATATTTCAAAATTTTCCAATAATATTAAACAACTTAGAATATAACTCCACAAACAAAAAAAAATAAAAAATAAAAAATAATTAATAATAATAAATTAGACCAAGTTCGTCACAAGAATTATAGTTATGAAAATAGCTTTTATGTTTTTGGGTGAGGAAAAAAATTATTGGAGTTAACAATCAGAATAAAATTTATCTTCGTTTATATAAAATATTAAAATTGATAATGAAGCATAGATGAAACGAATATTCAGAGAAATTATATATATCAATTCCCACTCCCAAAATAGAAATGAAGTCTAATATTGTATCCATTCACGTCTCGGCCTGATGTAATAGTCTTTCTCCCGTCAGTCCGCCACAAGTAGAGTAAATCAATACCCATATTCGTATTACATGGGCACGAAGGACGATCCTATGGGCTGAAACTGCCTTATGCCACTAAATGCGAATACTAACTTATGGACCATGTGACAAACAACTTCATCCAATTTATTTATTTATTTATATTTTTATTTTATTTTTATAATACAACAACTGTCGAGACCGGTAAGATTGGGCTCTACAAGCGCAGCTCGGACTACAACTCCCACAACGGGGAGACGGAAACTCCCGGAATCAGTAGAGAACACCCACACTTGGGATTTCATGGCCAAGGTGGGACAAGGAAAATTTGCACAAATATATGCACACTCTTGGCGTTGAACCCTAATGGCGAAGGCTCGCTCGGGAGCGTCCAGCCACATTGGCATTATTTTATTTTCTTAACTACAATTTCATCATCCATATTTTTAAAAGGAAAATTCATTAAAAAATAAAGTACTATAACAAACCTGGACAATCGTCCAAAACAACCATAATCACACTAGGAGGGACCTCCCCCAATAAGAACATTTCAGAATCAAGACTCAAACCCAACTTAGCCGGGTTGTGACTTGTGAGCAGCGGCATTAACTTTCCTAGGGATAATCCCCACATTACAACCATGCAAGGGATTTAAAAGGTGATAAATATCTCTAATAATAAGCCGTTTAACAATAAGTCCAAGTCAACGGTTTGAATCTTATCAATAGCAGAAAGCTTTAAAAAAAATACACAATTTAGATAAGTGGATAAATTAATATCAAAATAATAATAATAATAAGCTAAACCTCGAACGTGGTATTTTTACTGGTAATCACACTATGAGTTTGAAATCATTTCTTTAATACAAGTTATATTCCCCCCTTATACCTTGTGGGTATTTCTTCATTATAGATCCAATTGACTTGTCATATCATAGAGCGTGGTAATTTTACTAGTAATCACACTATGAGTTTGAAATCATTTCTTTAAGAGTGGTGCTATTAGTACACCCCTACCGTCTATTTATGCCCCACTTTTTAAACTTTTGATTTAATTAAATAAAATTAATTTTTTTATTAATTTTTTGATTCATTTCCAAAACTATCATTTTACTTAATTTTCAAACTTAATACACCCTATCTCTGATTTCTCTATATCTGATGTCTATATACGTCTCTCTCTCACCACTTTCATTTTTTAATGAATTTCTATATCTGATTTCTATATAAGAAGAACCATTTATTTTTTCTTCTTATTTTTTTTTTTAGTTTTTTTTTTAGTTTTTTCTTCTTCTTCTTCTTATTTTATGGTGGAAAAGAAAAAAGAAAAAAGAATAACATGGTTTTTTCAACCCAACGATAGCTTGATATCATGTTAAAGAAAAAATAAACTTCAAACTTACTTCTGGAGAAGGAATTGTTTCTAGATGCTTGATATCATTCTCAGATAGATCTGACACGGTTCCGGTTCCGGTTCCGGTTCCGGTTCCGTGGTTTGATGGAACCGGAACCGGAACCGGAACCGCTATATGCCGGTTCCGATTCCATTGGAACCGGCGGTTTTGAACTTTTTTTTTTTTTTTTAAACAAACAAAAAAAAAAACTTCTAAGTTCTAACTTGACAACTTGTAACTTATAAGTTGTAGATTGTAATTGAATAAAATAAAAATATATAAATGACAAATTACAAAATTAAATTAAATTCATTGGGTTATTATTTGAATAAAATAAACAAATGACAAATTAGAAAATTAAATTAAAATAAAACTAAACAAAATGACAAATTCGGAGTGAGCTCGAAGGCCAATAAGACCAGCCTGCCTGAAACGAAAGAAAAACAGTAACAATCTAACCAATGAAACCAAATTCTATACTGGTATAATATTTCGCCAAAAATATTTAAGTAATAGTATCATGATTATATCTATTAAGTTTTGGGTATGGATGCTTGAACCGTGGTTGCAAAAGAAAAATGATAACACCCTAACCGATGAAACCACATTCAATTCTAGTATAAGTAGAATAAAGATCTTTTTAAAAACGTGTCCATTTACACAAGGCCTGATGTTAAGTAATTCTCCAGACCAAGACGGGCACGGTTGTGGTGTCGGATCGAGAGGAAAAGGTATCTTACTAGGTTTAAATGAGGTTCAAAAGGGACACGACACTTAAAAACACTTTTTTTTTTTTTATGAAAAAGGGGGTTTTAGGGCTCAAAAAGTGGCCACAAGCCCTGTGGCTTGCTCCCATTGGATTCCTTGCATCATTCTATGTGATTTCAAAAAAAAAAATCACCGAATTCGGACATTTGAGCACAAAGTTATGGCCTTTCAAAGTTTAAGGCATATATAAAAATATTTTTACCCGTATTTTTTTGAGGCAAATTTTTTCTATTCTCTCGTTGTCAACGGCAATTTTTCTAAGAGTTTGACACTTTGTGTTCTCTATTCCGTTCAATACTCATTGTTTACCAAAGCTGAAATAAATATTAAAAACCTTGGAAACTTGGAGAGTTGGAGACTTGGAGATTGAGAGACTTGAGAGTGTTGGAGAGAAATTAGAATTAGAGAATTGAGAGAATTGAGAAGAAATTGGTGTGAGGAAAAATGAAAGGGGGGGTGGTATTTATAGAAAAAATAAAAAATAAAAAATAAAATAAAATTGCGCGAACCGGTGGTTAGAACCGGAACCGGAACCGCCGGTTCCGTTCCAGTTCGAACCGGCCTCCTCTGGTTCCGGTTTTTTCTGTTCCGGTTCCGGTTCGGTTCCGGTTCCGGTTCCGGTTCGAAACGGTTCGAAACGAAACCGTGCCAGGCCTATTCTCAGACGGTTCTTGTAGATGCTTTATGTCATTCTCAAACAATTCTTCCAGATGTTTGATATTGTTCTTAGACAATTCTTCTATATGCTTGATATCTGTCAGACTTTTCCATAATATTTTGTATGTGTATAAGAAGCAAATTTAGGGTTTAAGAGTTAATAATTTATTTATTTTTCAAGAAACGGATTACAAGAACATAGGGTTTTTTTTTTTTTTTTTTTTTTTGAAAAGGAATGTGTGGTTTTAATAGATTTACTTTGTAGAATATTTTTTTTCCCTTAAATTGTATGTTTCTTTAAGTAATTTTGATAAAAGAAAAAAAAATACTACATAATTAAAAAAAGCGGGGCATAATTAGACGGAAGGGGGTGTGACAATAGCACCACTCTTTCTTTAATATAAGTTATATTTTCCACTAATACCTTGTGGGTATTTTTTAATTATAGATCAATTATTCTTTTATAAATCAATATATATAAAATAGATATTAATTATATCAAATTAATTGTGTCCAGCTTTTTCCATATATATTTTCAATACCCACTTGCAAGTATAGTTTTTAATTGAAAGAAAATATTTATAAAATTTTCAAACTAAGAGTATTAAATCTCTTAATAAATATTATTTCAAAAAAAAAACAAATCTCTTAATAAATATAGTAAATATTATTTGTTGATTTGTTCTATCTAATTTCTAAAACTCTCAAAAGGAATTTACCAAACTCAACTCACTAATTGAGTTTATTTGATTTTTTTTAATGCTAAATAAAACTAAAACAATTTTGTATTTCTGGAACAATTAAAATCTAGAACAAGTTTGTTAATACACTTGTTTTACTTGAAGATTTTCTATTTGGTTGGATAAAAAAATAAGAAAAAATTGTTAGGTGAGAGAAAATGCAATGTGTTGTTTGCATCAATGACGGTCCGGCCCATTAGCCCATATATCGAACTTTTCAAGAGTCCAAGTATAGTTAGGCCCATTACGAGTGGACTCGTGACGTGTCTGGGCACATCAGAAGTCAACTTGGGATGTTATTATTGTGACTCGTGACCCAACTCATCAACTTGGTTTACAAGAAAGAGATCTAGCTTACCGGATTTATTGAATGATTTTTTTCTCATGGGTACCCATTTTATGTATATTTTAAACATAATAATAATAATATACATCACTACACTTTTGACATGTGTATTATTATTATTGAAATTACGTTGTTTAATCGGTAATAGTGTGTTGATGTGTACTATTATGTTTAAAGTATACCTAAAATATGTGTACACGAGAGAAAATTAGATTGAACGACTGCCAACACATTTATAGGTGAATTTATTTTGAAGAATAAAAAGTTAGTTGGATTGAAAACAAAACAACAAACGCAACAGACGTGGAAGTAGATTTCGGAAATGGCGACAAGGCATCAGCCAACAACACCATGCATGTGTCCATACTCCATATATATATATGTCTCATGTTTTGTCCAAAGAACAACATTCAACCAATCATGTGTTGGTGTGAGTGGTTCGGCGCTCTCATCCCTTAAGCAAGGTCGTGGGTTCAACTCCCCTTGTGAACGGAGCTACACATATTGGGAGCACTTTACCCCTTAGTGGGCCGACCCGGTACGAGTCCGGATTAGTCAAGGTGTGGTCTAGGCTGATTGTACCGTATGGTGGATCCATCCCACCCGGAAACCGGATGGTGTAAACCAAAAAAAAAAAAGAACAACATTCAGATTCAACCCAGATCGAAAATTTTACGTGTCTGTTGCCAACAGCACAAGTTGAAGAAATCCATGAGCACGTGCAGTGGCTCATGTCGAGTTGAACTTTGTGATTGAATCAAGCACTTGACCGATAGCGATGCCACGTTATGGTATAATGGGGCCATGGCCGCTAGACTCTAGTCCACAATTATATATATTTTTTTAGTTTAATTAAATTTTATTCTAATTTGTTTTTTATATACATCTTTCTATTAAAGTTTGGACTTTAAAAATAGTGTCTCAATTTGTATCTAACAAACAAAATTGAGACATGTGTCTACATTTTTTTTTTTTTTTTTTTTAACGTCTTAGATAAATTTAAATACATGTCTTGATTTGGTTGGTTAGATATAAATTGAAACACTATTTTTGAATAGACGATTTAAGTCTTTAAAGTTCTAATAATTTTTTATATTGCACCCTTTCAATTTCCTAGAGATGGCTTTGTCTCTAGATGATAATGATGTTAAAAATCTTACAACTACTCGTTAGAGCATCTTTAACCATGCTCCCTAAATTTTAGCTATTTTAGCTAGCAACTATTCATGAGATCACTCCAACCATCCTCCATATTAAAGCTAGTCATTAATATTTTAATATTCTTTAAATTTAAAATATAAATAAATTTATTTTGTTTTAAATTGTAAAAACAAGAGAGAGAAGATTAATGTTGGAGATACTCTTTAGAAATAATAATAAATAAATAAATAACAAGAGAGAGAAGATAGGGAGCTCCCTACATTTGGAGAGCCACCAAGAGGCTCTCTAAAATAGGGAGCCATTTAGGGAACCCCTTGGAGTGCTCTAAAACAAAATTGACTCCCTATTTTAGCTAAGGAGGGGATTTAGGGAGCCCCTTGGAGATACTCTTAGTTATAAATAATTTGCATAATAGCAAAATCAACTAAATAACTAGTGTAGTAATAATATACAATCTAGATAACATGAGGTTTGCCCTAGTAAAAGCCATTATACCTACATCACGAGGTTGTGAGTTGAAGGTTACTCCTATCCAAAAAAAATCCTTAAATATTGTAATATTTTAAAAAATTATATATAATATACAATCCAAAAATCAATATAAATTACATGTGATGTGGCAAAATGGTGTGGTGTCGGCAACTTCTTTATAGGTTGTGTAGTATTATTGTAACTAGTGACGTGCATGAAATAGTGAATACATACATACGATCTTAAAAGTTACAATATATATTGATACAAGAAGATAATGTTGGTCGGTGGTAAACTCATTACACCTAAGATCTCGTGGCTGTCTGTTTACATTTTTTTGTTGACTGTTTGACCAGCGGTTTGGCTTGGGACTTGGGAGGTTGTGTCCAAAAATTCAACCTACATAAATAGAGAGGCCATAATTATTTTTTTTCGTTTCTCTAAATTTATTGTCCAAATTTGATACCCAAATGATGTGACAACACTCTAATCCGTTCATTTAAATTGTATTAGATTTACATGATTTATATAAATAGATTAAAGTATTAGCATATCATTTAGACATCAAATTTAGATAAAGTAGTATATATATATTTTTAAATATTTAAATTGCTATTTCAATATCCACACGCCACCTTCGTTAATAAACTTCCTATTTATTGTCTCCTATAGTCAAACCTAACCCTTCAATAATCTCATTAAATTGTGATAGTGATATTTCACTGTATTTGGTCCCAACTTCTTAATAGCTCTGACCATTTCCATCGTACCCCTTATCGGTTCGAATTTCCATGTCAAATTTCATAAAAACACCTAACTTCCTTATTCAAATAAAATATTGCCCATATCTTTCTCTAGGAAATAATATGCATATAATTATTATTTCCATCTTATCCACAAGTAGATTATTGCAATATATATCTGTCCTAAAAAAAATAGTCATAGCTTGCAAACTTTACTCACTATTGTCAATATGCAAATACTAAATTTTCTCCTATCCGAGACCTAGGGTTGAAACCAGTTTTATCAAATTTTGAAGGTTTTGAGGGATCAATTTGAAAATTCGATAAAATTACAACGGAAAAATATAAATAATAAAAAATAGTATGATAAAATGTTAATATTTTTTTAACCAAAATGAGTAATGTTATTTTGTCCAAATTTGATTCCTAAATGATGTGACAACACTTTAATCCATTCATTTAAATTATGCAAATCTAATATAATTTAAATGAATAGATTATAATATTGCTATATCATTTGGACACCAGATTTGGACATAAAATTTGGACAAAGCTAGTATCGTTATTGATCCGAAATAACAGTTTTAAAAGAAAAGTTGACACAAATATATGCACTAACTTATCTTCCCCTGTTAGAGATTTAGAGTGTGTTTGGTATGGCTTTTCAAATAGATCATTTAAAGTATATCATTTTGTAGTAGAGCTTCTAATGAATAAAGCTTTTAATAAAAAAGGCTTTTGGTTGTGTAAATTACAAAAAAAGTGTTTACAATGTATTTTTAGAAATAGCTTTTAGTTAAGTGAATTACAAAAAAGGTGTTGATAATGTATTTATAATGAAAGAGTTAGGGTGGAATATCTAAAATTTATAAAGGGTAATTGAGACAATTCATATGTTTTAAAAAAACTTTTTGGAAATTCCCAAATTTGGAGCTTCTACAAGTAGACATAAAATGATTTTTTTAAAGGGTAATTGAGACAATTCATATATTAAAAAAACTATTTTAAGTTTCGCCAAACAACTAAAAAAAATTCAAAATAGCTTCTAACATTAAAAAAACGCTTTTGATCATTTCAAAAGCCATACCAAACATACAGTTATTGTCAATCAACATCTTCCAATTACAGTAGACAGAATTTTGATCATCATCTACAAGCAATATTTATCCAAGGCTCATTCTTGGGGTGGCACTGAGATGGAGACCTCCATCAATTGCAAGAGTGAGCATTGTTCTGTACTTGACTGTTTTCTTTTCATCACTCAGCTTGAATCTGAAACATCCCAATAGCAGCATACAGAAGATCTTCATTTGCCTGTATGCAAATTCCTTTCCTAGACAGATTCTCGGACCGGCCTGTAATTTCACACAATTTTGAACTATTAAGTCTTAATAAGTACAATGTCATGAAGAACAGTGAAGGTGTTTGATTAAAATAACAAACTGTTCGATGAAAGTCCCAACAGAGACTTCTATGCAACTATAGCAAAATAGAAGCTCTATTAATGGAGAAAAGCTGAGCTAAATGTGAGATTGTTTCCTCACCTGGAAGGCAGTGAACTTGAAAGGGCTCTCCGGCTCGAAACGGCCATTTTCGTTGAGCCACCTCTCTGGCCGGAATTCCTCAGCATCATCACCCCATAAAAATTTCATCCTTCCCATTGCATAAGGCAGATATGCAACATAATCTCCTTTTTTCACATTGAAACCATCTGGCAAAGTATCATCAGAAAAACACATTTTTCCATCCTGTCACAGCATTCAAACAGTTTAGTCAAGTGAGCAATTAGATCATAATGAGATTTAGCTATTACACAGAAAACTGCATAGCTGCGTAGTTATGGGAGTAAGTTATTTTCTTAAAATTTCCAAATCTTTGATTTTTATAGTTACTATACAGATCCTTTATAGTAGCTAACTCCAATCAGTATGTGAATTCTGGACTTGTATGACTCTCACCAGAGGAACTGCAGGATAGATTCTGAGTGTCTCAGTCAAAGTTGCATGGAGAAACTGCATCTTGTCAATGGATTCTTCAGTTATTCTAGCTTCAAGTTCTTCAATGCTAATTGAATTCTGATCACCACTCAATTGGGTTGCTTCCATCACTTCCTTGGCAATCTTTTCCTGTATATCAGGATGCTTGCATATCAAGTAAAAAAACCAGGAAAGAGTGGAAGATGTTGTGTCCTTGCCAGCAATTACAAAGCTCAGAATTATGTCTCTCAGGTATTTCGGATCTGTCTCTTTCAGCTCCAGAAACCTTGACAGAACATCTTCTTTCTTGCCCTGGAAGAAAATGTGTTTGGTTGATTAATAAAAACATCTCTAAACTTTGAAGAGAAAAAAAAAATCCTGAAAAAGACTCACAAGCAAATCAGGACGTGAATTCTGGACTTGTTCAATTTTACTTTTGATGATTTTGTATACAAATTCATCAAGGTCTTGAACACACTTTCTCAATACAGCCTCTGATCCAATGTTGAAGAACCGTTTGATCTTCCAAAAGACATCAACATATCGGTATCTGACCTTTACACTTGCTGTGTCAAAAGCCTCAGAAAACCTGGTTCCCTCTTCAGATGTTCCACACATAGCATCCAATTCTACTCCAAGTAACACTTTGAACACAGAGTCCAAAGTTGATTTCATGAAAAGATCCTGCCAATGAACACCATAATTGATCAAATTTTATTATCTCAAACAATTTGGAACAAATTAACAACTCTTTTGAATTCTGATGATGATAATATGCTCGTAACGTACTTGGATCTCTACCGATCCATCCGAAGCTGCAGCTTCTGCCACTACTCGTACAAGCTTTACTGCATTGGCTTTAAAGACTCCACTGCTAAAGTCTCTCAATATCTTGGTGGAGAATTCATAGCTTGCAAATTTCCTTTGATGTTTCCATTTTTCTCCGTCCACGACAAAGATCCCATCTCCCAGTAGATCTGTCAAATTCTCATAAGCATGCGATCCCTGCTTCCATGAACACCCAATCAAGTTACAATCCAAAAAAAAAAAAAAATGTAAAAAATATATTAAAAAATGGAAAGTTTTTATGATTATACAAATGTACCTTGCCAAAATTTGGAAAGTTGGTTTTGAGTATGTACTCAACATTTGCAGGGTCGGATGTGAAGACTTCAGTTTTGAAAATGCTAAGCAACCTGAAAGTTTTGTGATTGCAAGCAAGGTCAGCCAAGAAATCATGGAGCCTGTGAAAATTGTTTATTTGGTGGAAGATGGTGCTGCCAATTGGATGATATCTTTTTTTCCCCTGGAATTTGGTCAGAATCAAAACAGCTAGAAACACTGCTAAAATTGTTGCTGTGAGGGAGGAGATGAAAAATAAATCCTCCAGGACAATCATGACTCACAACTTGGAGATGTTTTGGTCCACGAAATTCTGATAAGTGATAACAAAATAATAGAATAGTATTGTTGAGTTTATAAAGGTTTCATAAAATATTATAGTATATATAGACTACAGAGCTAAGAGCAAGTGGCATAGGGGGCATGTAGAGGCGAAGTCAGGAATTTGGTTTTAGGGGGCTAATACAAAAATTAATATTCAATGTCACGCGTAACAAATATATTAATATTTAAGAAGTAAGTTGTTAAAAAAATGTGATACCCTTTAGTCTTAAAGGTAGTGTCATAAAAAATATATATAATTTTGAGAATTAAAATGTAACTTATCGCTCTTTTTATCTCGAAAATCATCTAAAACCAAATATTATTATTTTTTTCTGTAATTAACAAACAATGTAGAGTAAAACTCAAAGAATTGTATCGAGATAAAATGAGTATAGTAGAATAAAATAGTAAGAGCATCTCCAATGCAATGCTATTTTACATAATGTTTGGTTTGATGGAATTTGAGAGAAAGGAAATGATTAGTTAATGAGGAAAAGAGAGGAAAGGAAGGGAAATGATAGTCTTTTTAGGGCTCATTTGGCACACCGTATTGGATTTTATTGGACTGTATTATATTGTATTGTATTGCATTGCACTGTATTGTATTGCATTGCACTGTATTATCATTAATATAAACATGTGTTTGGTGATATACTCTATTACATCGTATTAAGCTATTCCTATTACTTTATTGAAAAAAATTTATATTAAAAAATATAATATTTTTTTAAAAAAAATAGTTAATAATTAATTTTAAATATTCTTACTGTGAATAAATCAATAAATATTTTTATATAAAAAATCAATATATATTTAGTTTAATTGATTTTTTTTTAATAATTAATATTTTTATATATAAAATAAATATGTTCTATATAATTTTGAAATTATAAAAAAAATATTAACAACATAACACATATTTCAACAATATTCCATATTTGTTGAAGAAAAAAAATTTTTTTTTTTTTTAATACAATACAACATAATAACACCAAATATAATGTATTAGCTAATACGGTGTTTGCTATATTAGGCAATTAAAATATACTAAAACAATACAATTCAGTGTTTGCACCAAACACTGTATTGTATTATTTTAGTACATTTTAATTGCCTAATACAATACAACGCGGCGAAACAAACGGGGTCTTAATGATAGTTGTTTAGATGGTTATGAATAGAAATGAAAGGAAAGGAAACAATTTTTTTTTTGGAAGAGAAATAAATAAACATATTTTATTTTATTTACCAAAATATCCTTCCAATATGATTACCCAACAGTAGCATAGCAATATCTTTCAAAAAAAAAAAAAATAGCATAGCAACCAAAATACAAATCGTATTTGTAGCAATGATTCAATCAAATTAATTACAGTGATTCAAGCCATGACATAATAATAAGTTGTTCAATGCTAAACAGTGCATAAAATTACAAGTATATACACCAAATAAGCAATAACAAAATAACAAAAAAAAAAAAAAAAGTAATGTTATAAAATAGTTTACCTTGATTGAGGACGGTTATTTGAGCAAGGGATATATCTTGACATCTTGGTTATATAGACTTTAGATAGATATCAATTAAAATTACTATTCAATATTAATAGGTTTAGTTTTGGAATATTAAAAATATCATTAATTTTGTGGTTTTTCTGAGAGAAGAAAATCTCTTGCTTTATTGATTGAAAAAATTTAGAATTTATACAAGAGGAAGGAGGGTTAATCTCCTTAATTACAACTGATCTAATAAATACAACAACTATCATCTACCTACTTCAATAAACAAAATACAGCACAATTAATACAACACTAGGCACTAGGTACAACTAAGTTGACTTCAATCTAGGAAGACTTTTCCTACATGCATCTGTACAACTAATCCTTTCATCCAAGTTATCCAACACTCTCCCTCAAGCTGGGGCAAAGATATTTTGCATCCCAAGCTTGCCAATAATCTAATGAAAGGATTTACCTGGCAATCCTTTTGTGAGCACATCTGCAAGCTGATTAGAAGATGATATGTGGGGAATACAAATTGTACCTGATTCTAATTTCTCTTTGATGAAATGTCTATCTATTTTCACATGCTTCGTCCGGTCATGATGAACCGGATTATGGGTTATATTTATCGCAGATTTGTTATCACAGTACAACATCATTGGTTCTTCCACTTCCATCTTCAAATCTGAGAGAAATATTTTTAGCCAAAGCAATTCACATATCCCTTGAGCCATAACCCTAAATTTTGCCTATGCACTAGAGCGAGCAACCACTAGTTGTTTCTTGCTTCTCCACGTAACTAAATTCCCTCCTAAGAAGGTACAATAACCCGTAATTGACCTCCTATCAACCATGGATCCAACCCAATCAGCATCTGTATAAACTTCTAATTTTAATCCATTATTCTTTCGAAATAAAAGACCCTTGCCTAGTGTGCCCTTCAAGTATCTAATAATTCTATAAACAGCATAGGGGAGCATGAATGAACTGACTTACAACACTTACTGCATAGGCTATGTCCGGCCTTGTATGTGACAGGTAAATCAGTTTTCCAACCATCCTTTGATACATTCCTTGATCAACCATCTCTTCATCCTTCTTTTCTCCTAACTTGTGGTTTAGCTCTATAGGAGTATCAATGGGCTTGCTGCCGAGCATACTTGTCTCTTGAAGAAGATCTTAGATATATTTTTGTTGAGAGATATATATTCCATGTTTAGACCGAACCACTTCTATTCCCAAGAAAATTCTTAGCTTGCCTAAGTCCTTGATCTCGAATTATGTTGCTAAGTATGCCTTTAGACCTATCATTTCTTGAATATCATCACCTGTGACAATGATGTCGTCTACATATACAATAAAGGCAGTTAATTTCCCAATAAGAGAATTTTTAATAAACAAAGTGTGATCATCTTGACTTTGGAAGTAACCTCTTTTATCATTGACTTGGTGAACCTCCCAAACCAAGCTCGTGGTGACTAGGGATGACCAAAAACCCCCGGGGCCCCAAAATCCCGCTCCCCCATCCCCATTTGGGGGAAATTTTTTGGGGGAAAATGGGGTAATGGAGGGGGGTGGAATGGGGGAGCTTTTTAACCCCAAATTCAAATGGGGTTGGGGATGGGGGGACCCGGCCCCAACCCCATTTCCCCATTTCCCCTATAAAATTCTGAAAATGGGGATGGGGTTGAGGGGAAGTGCCCCCATCCCCATTTCCCCATTTACCCCAAATATTATAATATTATAATATATATATATATATATATATATATATATATATATAATATTTTTATTATTTATATTTTACTAACTATAAATACATATTTATAACTTAAAACCTAACCCTAAAATTTCCTACCCTAAATCGTTTATTGTGTTATTATGATGAAACAACAACTAGCTTTCATTTAAATTTGTATCGGATGTTATTTTGTATTTAAATTTAATGAATTGTGCATTTGTGTGTGTTTTTTTTAATATATAATTTTTATTGATATAGGGAAAATGGGGGATTGGGAAACGGGGGACATGGAGGAAATGGGGAAACGGGGAAAAACAGGGAAAAACGGGGAAAATGGGGGAATGGGGATGGGGGTGGGGGTGGGGGTGGGGGGACCTCCCCCCAAAACTACCTCATCCCCATTTCCCCAAAATGGGGAAATGGGGGAGGGTTTGGAAAATGGGGGTGGGGGTGGGGTTGGGGGACCTAACCCCACCCCATTTCCCCATTGGCCATCCCTAGTGGTGACTGCTTAAGGCCATAAAGGGACTTTGTAAGCTTACACACCTTGTTTTTCCATGAATTTTGTTTGTATCCCGGTGGGACATCCATGTAGACTTCCTCTTCCAAATCTCGGTGAAAGAATGCATTTTTCACATCAAATTGATGCAAGGGCCAGTCCTTATTTACTGCCAAAGAGAGGAGAATTCTGATTGTATTCATTTTTGCCACCGAAGCAAACGTTTCATGGTAGTCTATGCCATGCGTTTGAGTGTATCCTTTGGCCACAAGTCTTGCCTTGTACTTATCCAGAGTGCCATCTGCCTTGAATTTGATTGTAAAAATCCATTTGCAGCCCACTGTTCTTTTTCCTTGTGGTAAATCAACAATCTCCCATGTCTGATTTTTTTTCCAATGCTCTCATCTCCTCATTCATAGCATGCTTCCATGGTTTTGAATTGAAGGCCTCTTGGACTGATTTTGGAATCTAGTGAGAAATAATTTGAGAGAGAAATGCTCGATACTGAGGTGATAAATTCTGCAAGGATACAAAATTAGACATAGGGTATCGAGTACAAGTTCAAACCCCTTTTCTCATAGCAATCGGTAAATCAAGATTTTATGATAAAGAAGAATTTTGATTGATATTTTGAGTACCTGTGTCAAGGTTGACAATTGGAGCAAGTGAGGTGAGGATGGACTTTTTCCGCCTGAAGTATACATTAAAAGTTGGAGTTTTGGGTCTCTCATCAATAGTTTTTTCATTTTTTTTTAAGGGCTGGTAGGAATGCACTTAGATTTGTATGAGCATTTAAAGAAACAACCACCTATTCATTCTAAGGAAGGGAACTAGGGCTAGCATTCAGATTAGGGTCATTGTCATCAACAACTTGATTATTTTCAGCAACAATAATCGGTCCTCCAACATCCACAGCCTCAACATCCCACCACTTATCTTCAATTTCTGAGCTATTCTCCCCCTGAAGATCAATGCCTTGAAAATAAGTCTGATCTTCCACAAATGTAACATCCATGGTGACATATTTCTTCCTTGTTGGAGGATGATAGCATTTTTATCCTTTTTGTGTTGAAGAGTAGCCCAAGAACACACATTTTGCAGCTCTTGGATCCAACTTTCCTCACAAATGTTGATGGATATGTACATAGGAGACGCATCCAAATACTTTTGGTGGTAAAGAGCCAATTCCTTGGAAATTTGGAAACTAGGCAGTGAGCCTTTCAACTGGTGTTTGGAATTCCAGAACTCTTGTTGGCATCCTATTTATCATATAGGCTGCTGTGAGAATGGCTTCTCCCCAATAGGTTTTTGGCACCTTTATTTGGAACAAAAGAGCATGAGCCACCTCTAATAAAAGACGATTTTTTCTTTCAGCCACCTCATTCTGTTGCGGGGTGTTAACACACGTGGAGTGGTGCAAAATGCCTTCACCTTCCAAATACTTTATCAATTCTTGATTAAAGTACTCTTTACCATTATCGGATCTGAGTGTTTGAATTTTTCCCCCAAAGTGAGTGCTAACAAGTTTGTGAAAGATGGGGGAAATAGTAGAAACTTCATATTTAGATTTCATTAAGTAAACCCAAGTTGTTCTAGTACAATCATCTATTAATGTAACAAACCAGCGAGTTCCTGAAATATTAGGGATACGAGAAGGGCCCCAAACATCTGAATGAATCAAACTAAATGGAGAGATAATGTGTGGTTCTTTTATTTGAAAACTAACTCGATGATGCTTAGCAAAAGTGCAAGACTCACAATGAAAATTACTAGCATCATTGTTTGCAAACAAGGAAGGAAATAATTTTTTCAACATCGGAAATGGTGGGTGTCCCAAATGGTTATGCCAAAGAAAGATCTGATAAGAATTCTTTTTGAGAGTTGAAACCAAGCCTTTAGGTTGCAAACTGTCATTTCTCCAATCAGCCTCCAAGTAGTAAAGCCCATCTCTCAACTCAGTATGCCCAATCGTCTTCCCAATCACACGGTCCTGAAAATAACAGCTAGAAGAAGTGAACACAACTGTACAATTCAAATCTTTAGTGATTTTTCCAATAGACAGCAGGTTATAAGATAAATTTGGAACATGAAGAACAGAATTTAAGGATAAATTTGGGGTGAGTTTCAAAATTCCTTGACCAGCTACAGAGGAGAATGACCCATCTGCCACTTTTATTTTTGTTTTCTTGAACATGGCAAATAACTTGAAAAAAGAGTTGAGATACTTGTCATATGGTCTGAAGCACCTGAATCTATGATCCAGATTTTAGAGTAATTTTTGGAAATCATTAAGGCTTTTATATCTGATTGAGCCATGGAACAAGAACCTGAAATTTGAGATGAGTTTGCATTGTTGCCCTCAAGTTGGTTCAACAACTTCTTGAGGTTTTCGATATCGGTTTTGCTGAATCCAGATGACTTATGGTTGTCCTCCATGGTGGTGGTTTGATGAGCCTGCCCAGATTTCATTTGCTGATTTCTCTCTTTTCCTTCAGGTCCTCCAGTCCACTTATTGCCAAAATAAGTCTTCCCATGAAGTTTCCAGCAAGTATCTCTGGTGTGTCTTTGTTTTTGACAATAGTCACACCACAGTTTGTCTTTATCCATTGGCCTTTTCCAATCTCCTTTATAATTTCCAGCATTGCTAGATGATTTTGAAGCTGCAAGTGCTGAATTTTCAAGAGTGGAGGTTCCTGTTTTTCCAAGCATCACACTCTTCCGACTCTCTTCCGCACGAACAAGGGCAAATACTTCACTAAAAGGAGGGAGGGGCTCTTTCCCAAGAACTTGACCACAAACTTGATCATACTCTTGATTTAAACCCACGAGAAACTCAAATATTCGTTTTGAGGTGGTAATTTGAAGAGTAGGGTTATCACTATAGATAGAGCCTTGGTTTGGGTTTTGAATAATTGAGGATTCAGTCATTATAGTTTGTAATGAAGGCAAACACAGAAAGAAGATGGCAATGAAGGCAAAAAAGAAAACAAGATTAGGTTAACCTAACTAGGCTCTGATACCATGTGGTTTTTTTGATTTGAAATTAAAATCATGAACACTATGTTTGGTTTGATGGAATTGAAGAGAAAAGGAAAAGACATTGATTTTGTATCTTACAATCATGGGCAATAAAATAGGAAATATATTTATTAATTAATTAATATTATTAAAATAATAGAATGAATCAAGCTAATATTATCATCTATATATTATTATATCATAATTTTTCCATAATTAAAATTTAGACTATTTTTATTGATTAGGGAGGTCATGGCCCGTATGGGCCTCCCTAATTTCGCCTCCGGAGGCATGAACATTTAAAAATTGAAAAGAAAAAGTAAAAAGTAAGTATGAAAGGGAACACAAACACATTTTCAATGTGTTTTTATAGAATTAAGATCCTCTACCAAGCTAACATCAGATAGTTAAAATAATAAATTGCAGTGTTGATCTTTATAATGATATCAGATATAATTAAGATAATACACTGCAATATTTGACGATACCCGAAACCGGAAAAAACAAAGAAAGAAATAAATCTCATTCCTTGTGCTCGGCAAATGTCACTCTCATCAAAGAATCTCACTTTTTTTTGGTAGTGGTGAATGCCTGTCTGGGCTTGTTGTGTCCATACACTACAATAATACCTTTGCTAGATATTTTCTCCATGTGGTAGTGGGTGTTTATTGATAGTGAAATAACCTTGTTTCAACATCACATTTTAATTCATGCGTACCTTTTTTGTTTCAATGGTGTCAATATGCACCCAAAAGTTAGCAAAATGGAATCTAACCTAAAAGTACACAACTCATTGTAGGAAAGAATCTGAGTATAATTTGTTGTTATACACTTGTAATGGTCAATTTAGAAAAGAAAAACTAATAATGTGTTTGATGTGAAAGTTGAGGTACTTAACATTAGTCATTCATTATTGATGGTTTCTTTACAAGTTACAATGCCTGCTCTATGCAAGTGATATATATTATACATGACAATTGTCATTTTTTTTTTTTTTTTTTTACACTAAAACCATATTGAAATGTATCAAGGTAACCGAATAATATTTTGTCATCCTGTGACCAGGGCCGGCCCATGGGGGCAACAAACCCAGCATTTTGCTTGGGCCCCTAACTGGCCCAATTTATTTATTTATTTATTTTGGAAAATCAGAGGCCTCAGGACCCAATTTATTTAAGTTTAAACATGGCTCAATTCCAAACCTTTTATTGCTTTTTTTTTTTTTTAATTAAGACCCAATGAACTAATTCAACTAAACAAAAATAAACTTCAAAGGCCCAATTGAATTTTGATTTTGAGACTACACTATTTAAAACAAAAACAAATAGTAAAATAATTAAAAACAACAACACCTAATGACTTAAAGGCTAAAGTGTTAAACGAATCAAAAACATTTTTGATTACTTTGAAGAAAACTCTCGATTGACTCTAAAACTTCTCTGGCTCTCTATTTTTCTTAAAAGTTTGAAACTCTATGTCTTTGTCAATATTGAAGTCGTTGCCGTTTGAAGGTATGGTTTTTGTTTTCAATTAATTTCTACATGTTGATTTTGACTCATCTTTTAATTATTTATTTTATTTACAATAGTATCCACTAATTTTAGACTTTAGTGATCTCAATTCTCATATTTGTATGTGTATTGTGTAGTCAATTTGTTAAGCTTTTCTTGAATCATTTATGAGGGAGAAAGGGTTCTTTTATGGCCAAACGGATTTAAATTTATTTTTTATGTTAATGATAATAAATTTTTATATAGGACCCCGATTTTTGTTAATATCATTAATTGGATGGGGCCTTGAAATGTCTAGGGATGGCCCTGCCCGTGACACTAGCCAAAAGTGCTTGTTTCAAGGTAGGACCAAAAACAAATTCACATTCATGCATCCACGGATCTACACCTAGGGATAGCAACGGATCTGATTGGATCAAATCAGATTAGAGCTGCCCCATACTCGAAACCTGATTTGCACGAGTTGCCTTAAATCCGACCCGTGCCCTGAATGGGTTTTCGTTTTCCACTCCAAACCCAACCCGAAATAACAAGAGGTGTCTATACCCGAGTACCCGACCCGAAATGACCCATTTCGTTTTTTTTTTTTCTAAGAAAAAATATATTCTTAAACCACTAAATATACTTTTACCGTACAATTGAATTTTAGGATATAGACTTAAATTTTAAAATAAGGGATTTTAGTAAAAATCCCCTATTTGAGGCCTAAATTGCTAATATACCCCATGTAGTCAAAAACTTACAAAAATGCCCCAAACTTCCAAAAATACGCCCACTTAAATAATAACCACCACATTTATTACAATTATTACTTTTTACCAACCAATGATACAAAAATAAAGTAAAAGAGTAAATTATACATTGTTTAAATAAGTTACATGAGATGGAGCTCTTCTAATTCTTTTTTTCTTTTTTTTTTCCCTTTTGGATGCATAAAAGTGTTGAAGAGATTTATATAAAGTGGTGACAAGGTGAGTTTTTGAAAAAAAAAAAAAAAAAAAAAACCTATTTTCTTTCATCACAATCCATATATTGATAGAAATAATATGGGTAGATTTTTTTTTTTTTTTTGTAAACATTATTCAAGTCAAGGATGACCCGATGTCAGGTCACAATTGACACGAAGAACAAGAAAATTTATTTATTTTTATAAAAAAAAAAAGTTTATTTATTTATATATTAATTTACACTCCTTATGTATGATGTAGTAAAGTTTTTTTTGAATTGATAATCTATATTTAAAATTTTTTAGGATTGAAGATGACAAATGTGCAATTGGGATGGGTGGTATTGAGTAGGGATGGCAATGGATCAGATTGGGTATGGATACCCCAATATCCATCCCCGTATCCGTTTGTGATATATATATATATATATCTCCATTCCCACATCCATCCCCATTTCTAAGTGAATATGGTGGATTTGGATAATCCATTAATTAAGAAAGAGATATCCATCCCCACTCAGTTTATATCCGTATCCGATGAAAAAACTTTAAATTTTTATAGTTTACAAAGTGAAAAATGCAACTAATATATGTAACTGTATATTTTATTCTATTTAAAGAGAAACAAATATATCCAATAAAGTTCAAATATAAAAATTAATAATAACTTATATAATTAGAATTAATAATTACATAATAAATTTTTATATTCTTAAAATATTAAAATCTATAATGGATCCAGATGGGGATGGATATCCATAGACGATATCCATCTCCATCCACGAAAATAAAATGGATATTAGGATGATATCTATCCCCGCTCCGTCCCCGAAATAATAGTATCCATCCCCATTTTAAATTAAGCGGATTCTTACGAATATCCGTATCCATGGATAATTTTGCCATCCCTAGTATTGAGGAATTGAAGGCAATACATTATTAAGGGTAGTTTAGTCTTTTAGGGGCAACTTTGCTAAAAATAATAATTTTGAGGGTAGGTTTGCAATTCAGCTCCTCAGATAGGGCATTTTTGCTAAAATCCCAATAAATTAAAAATATACAATTTTTTCTTCTTTTTTATTGGAAATTTAAATATACACTTAAATACAAACATACACTATAGAAAAACATTTTAACATACACTTAAAATTCATACATAAACTTAAATTTAATAGAACAAAACATCTAAGTTTAATGAACTTTAAATTCAAACATAAAATACATTTAGGTAAAGAGACAAAAAGATTAGAGAATTGTTTTTCCCTTTATATTTTTATATTTTAAAAAAATAATTATATAAATACCAGATCAAATGGGGCGGGTCGGGGTAAAAGGGGCTCATACCCGACCCGAGCCCTGTTTTAAATTCTTCAAACCCGCCTTGAACGGATTAGAGCCCCGTCGGTTTGGGGTAGGTCGTGGATTTTTACCATCCCTATCCACACCCTCTCACTTGAGAATTTTATCAAACAGGTAGACAATTCCATAAGTTAACACAAGCACCAAGTCACCAACAAGTAATAATAAGCAATAGAAAACAGTCAAGCCAAGGGCAAACAAATCACAACAATTTCACTATGAGAACAAACATTTGTATAGTAACAAACATTTCACTAATTACAAATTTACACAAGCCCACTTAAAATAGAAATGACAAAACAGACCCAAAAAAACCAAATACTGTGTGTCTGGTTTATTTTAGACATACATCAACATCTAATCTATATGTTAATGACAACATATTGTCCTTTCTAGGTCCAATAAATATGGCTTGTTAATGATATATAAACTAATAAACATGTTCGTACTTAAACCTATAATAATTGATTTGAGGCTAGAAGTTTATGCCTTGTTTGGTATCATTCTCGAGCAGGGACATAACCAGGATTAAATGTTAGTGGGGGTTAGAAATTTTTTTCTTAGGTGAACCCTGAT
This sequence comes from Acer saccharum, assembly GCA_030490815.1. NCBI lineage: Eukaryota > Viridiplantae > Streptophyta > Magnoliopsida > Sapindales > Sapindaceae > Acer > Acer saccharum. Next base: position 59,508,377 of record CM059866.1, on the reverse strand, counting down.
AGCTAGCTCTGCCGAACAAGGAAATGTTATTAATTGAAAAAATAAAGCTAAGGCTAACATCTAAATATACAAATTTTGTTGTTATTTTCAGATTTATCAATTTAATATTTAGAATTTTAAGTTTCAACCAAATTAATTAATTTCAATAAGAAAAAAAGGTACTATAATTTTTATTTTATTTTATTTTTATAAATTCCAATCAAACTTTAGCAAACCATCAAGATGAAATTTAAATAAATACCTCCTTTGTAAATGTTTAGACCAATCTAAAACATCAATAAGATTTTTAATAAATTAGATATCTGTAGCACTCAATTTTTGCAACCTTACCATGTATTATATTAACCTTAAAAAAATTTACGAAAAAAAAACTATTCAAAACAATATAATTTACAAAAACACACATAGTTTTTAGATTGAATCAGATTTTTCTAAAATTAATAAATAGAAGGGTGTTTAGTAAATTTGCAAAAACATACATAGTTATTTTGTTATTATACCAAAAATAAAAAATAAAAATAAAAATCAAGTGGGGTTGGGGTGGGCTTGAGCCCACCCTAGCCCCTGAAGCAGTCCATCTCTATTCTCGAGAAGAGTTTTCTTATTTTTGAAAAAAAAAAAATAGTTGAATCATGTTCGGTGTGCGTTGTTTTGAAAAAAAAAAAAAACAAAACAAGCAAAATCAGTGCGCGTTTGGTATCGTTTTTAAAATGGTGTTTTTGAAAACTTTTTTTTTTTTTTTTAAATGGAAATCATGTTAAAAAAATGATGTTTTTAAAAATGTAATGTGTTTGATAGTGTTTTTTATAAGTAGTTTTTTGAAACGGAAAACGATATAAAAGTGTTTGGTTGTTGTTTTTAAAATGGGAAAATGCAGGGACCGTCCTGTAAGCGTTTTTCATTGACTATTTTTCGAAAAGAAAAATGAAAATGAAAACAATGTTTTTGGTTTTAATTTCAAAATCTAAAAATGCGTCTAGTAGCATTTACTGAAATCTATATTTTGTAAATGAAAACGGGAAAAACGCGTCCAGTAGGCTAATTGAAAACTATGAAAATTGAAATAACAATTTTTACATTTTGTTTAATATTATAACAATTATAAACAAATTGATTAAATAATTAACATATAAATTTTGTTCTAATTTTATATTCTGATCTCAAATTAGGGTTTCAAACTCTTTAAAATCTCTCCAAAAGTACGGATTCAGATCGGAGACTGGACGATGAAGCATTGTATAGGTAGAAGAAGAAGCGGCGAGCCTTTTACTGCATAATCCTTACCGATCAGCGGTGACCAACAAGAAGAAGAAGAAGCGGTCATGTGCCTTCGCCACGAAGCAACCGATCACTGCCGACGATCGGTCGCGTGACAAGCGAAGTGATGAGGAGGAGAAGGACGAGCAGATCGGCGGCAAAGAAGAAGAAGATGGCCAGAGGCGATGGTGAGAAAAGAAGACCAGAGGCGATGGCAGGAAGAGAAGACCAGAGGCGGCGAAGAAGAAGAAGAAGGAAGAAAGAAGATGGGAAGAGAAGACTGTGAAGAACGTGATTCAAGAGAAAAAAGAAAAAAAAAAAAAAAAAAAAAAATCTATGTTTTTTTTTTTTATTTTATTTTTTTTTTATTTTTTTTTTATTTTTTTTAATTTGAAGAAGAAAGAAGAAAGAAAGAAGAAAGAATGAAGAAGGAAGAAAAAGAGTGGAGAAGACGAAGATGAGGTCTGGTGGAGGAGAAAAAAGAAAAAAAATATTGTTAATGATATGGGACCTACTTATTTAATGATATGGGACCCACTTCATATGGAAAACAAAAACAAATTCAAGAAAAATAAGGGCCTGTCCTGCAGATTGTTTTCAGCCTGTTTTCATTTTTATTTTCCAAAAATGATTTCGAATTCACGTTCGGTAACCGTTTTTCATTTTATTTTTAAAATACAAAAACAAAATCAAAAACAATACCAAGTGTTAAAAGTGGAAAGTTTGAAAAATAAAAAAAAAAAACTTGTTTTTCTTGTATTTGTTTTTGTTTTCCATATGAGGTGGGTCCCATATCATTAACAATTTTTTTTTTTTCTTTTTTCTCATCCACCAGACCTCATCTTCGTCTTCTCCATTCTCCTTCTTCCTTCTTCATTCTTTCTCTTCATATGGGAAGAATGATATGGGACCTACTTATTTAATGATATGGGACCCACTTCATATGGAAAATAAAAACAAATTCAAGAAAAATAAAGGCCTGTCCTGCAGACTGTTTTCAGCCTGTTTTCGTTTTTGTTTTCCAAAAATGATTTCGAATTCGCGTTCGGTAACCGTTTTTCATTTTATTTTCAAAATACAAAACACAAAATCAAAAACAATACCAAGTGTTAAAAGTGGAAAGTTTGAAAAACAAAAAAAAAAAAACTTGTTTTTCTTGTATTTGATTTTGTTTTCCATATGAGGTGGGTCCCATATCATTAACAAATTTTTTTTTTCTTTTTTCTCATCCACCAGATCTCATCGTCGTCTTCTCCACTCTCCTTCTTCTTCCTTCTTCATTCTTTCTTCTTCAAATTTTAAAAAATAAAAATAAAAAAAAAACACAAATTGTTTTACAAAAAATTAAACAAAAAAGTTGTTTTTTTTTTTCCTTTTTTTTCTCTTGAACGTGAATCTGGATCAGATCTTCATCTTCTCTTCCCATCTTCATCTTCTTTCTTCCTTCATAGCACCAATCTCTCTCTCTCTCCGATCGCCGCCATTCTCACCATCGATTTGCTTCGCCACTCGCAGCTCACCGTCGATCTACCTTTGCCGCTCGTTGTCGAACTGATCTCTCTCACCGCTCGCCGTCGAACTGGTCTCTCTCGCCGCCAGATCTGGTCTTCTTCTTCTTCTTCTTCTTCTTCTTCTTCTTCTTCTTCTTCTTCTTCTTCTTCTTCGAACTGGTCTTGTTGTTGTTGTTGTTGTTGTTGTTGTTGTTAAATCAATCTGTGTCTTGAATCAATTTGTGTCCTCTGAATCAATTTGTGTCCTCAACTAATCTGAATCAATTTGTGTCCTCAACTAATCTGAATCAATTTGTGTTGTGTTAATTTTGTTTAATTTGTAAATTACATTATAATGATTTTATTGGTTAATTATTTAATCAATTTGTATACAATTGTTATAATATTAAACAAAATGTAAAAATTGATATTTGAATTTTCGAAAGTTTTCGGTTATCCTACCAGACGCGTTTTTTCAGTTTTTATTTTTAAAATACGGATTCCAGTAAATGCTACCAGACGCATATTCGGAATTCAAAAATGAAACCAAAAACACTGTTTTCATTTTCATTTTTCTTTTCGAAAAACAAAAACAGAAAACAGCTTGCAGGACGGGCCCTAACTTTTTTTTGTTTTTCAAATTTTCCACTTTTAACACTGGTTTTGTTTTTCATTTTGTTTTTGTATTTTGAAAATAAAATGAAAAACAGTTACCAAACGCGAATTCGAAATCATTTTTGGAAAACAAAAATGAAAACAGGCTGAAAAACGCCTACAGGACAGGTCTATAGTTGTTTGGAGGGAAAAGTTGATTTGTTTTGAAATGATGTTTTTAAAAATAGTGAAAAATAATAAAAAAAATTGTTTTTAACTTTTTAGTTATATATTTCAAAAAATTGTTTATTGTTTTTAAAAACAGTTTTATAAAACATGTAAACGGACAACATTAAAGTTGTTTTTTATTTTTAAAAACAGAAAACCATTTATAAAAATGGCTCCAAACAGTACCTCAGTTTTTGTCTTGTAAAGCGTGGAAAGAAGAATTTACCGAAAACAACAATTACCCCTTTTTTTTTTTCTTTTTTTTTTTCGCGGTACCACCACTTAAATTCTTATTATCAATTCTTTATTTCTTTCCGAAAGGCACAGTTTTTTCTCAGATAAAAAAATAAAAAATATAAAAAATAAAGTTATTTATATTTTTTAATTTACGGTAGATTGGTTATTAATTAATTATTTTGTTTGTCTATTATATAAAACCACAATTTAGATTTTATCTATTAAAAAATACTTCATTTATTCACTCACGTTTAATTACATAGCATAATAAAAATAAAAATAAAAAGAATTATACATCATATATAATAGTTAATTATTTATCAATCCACACATCTTCTAATTTTCTTTTCTTGTAAATTATTTTTAAATAAAAAAAAAATTAATTTCATGGACAACAAATCTCCATTGTTTTACAATTGTGGAATGACTATTATAATAGATAAATTTTTTTAAAAAAAAAGATAAATATTTTAGTTAAATGAGATTATCCAGTGAAGAATGTAATGTTGATAACTCAAATAACAAATCATTTGAGAATGAACTTGGGGAGCATTGCATTACTCATATTTGATGATGTTGGCCTAGTAGTATGCCCCATCCCCAAAATCTCGAATTATTGTAATATTTCAATAAAAAAAATGTTTTTGTTGATAATATATATAATTTAACTAAATGAAATATTATTTTTACTCTTACAATATATTGAAAATTTGTTTTTAAAAAAAAAATCACTAAATATTTATTATATGTTTTTCTGCTTTCAATTATTTCTATCAGACACATTTTCAGCTTTTTCATTTTTAGAATGCCGTTTTCAGTTATTTCTACCAGACGCATTTTCAGTAATTTTATCCTCTGAAAACATTAAAATGAATTTCTCGTTTTTCAAACGAAAATATATAAAACAAAAACAGAAAATATTACCGAACGGACCCTTACCTTCCTTATTGATTTGAGGCGAGAAGTTTACCTTCCATGCTTCCATGGACGTAGCAGAGTAAGAAGATATATATATATAATTTTGAAATCTGACATAGAACATACTGATTATATTCAACAAATTTTTCCCTAACTTTAATCATGAACATTACAATGGTTGTGAAAGTGAGTAGTAGCTTAGTTAAGATATTGCAAAAAATCTATGGTAATAATTTAAACCAATGTTGACATTAAAATAAAAATAAAAATAAAAACTATTTCCGTTGCCGGGACTTGAACCCGGGTCTTTCGGGTGAGAGCCGAATATCCTAACCAACTAGACTACAACGGATTGATGCTGCACTTTTAGCAGGTTTTATTTTAATAATATAATCCATTACATATTCAGGGTCCAACAATTCTCACATCTTGAGGAATCCAAGCATGTTGTATAGTTTGTGTTTTGCATGCAAGGTGAGATCATGGAGCCTGTCAAAAAAAATTTTAGTAAGTGGAAGATTGTGCCCGCGTCCGAGACAGCATGATATATATATTTTTCTTCTTCTTCTTCTTCTTCTTAGGTGATTTCCCGGCATGAAATCTGAACACGAGAAAAAATCAGTTCGGTTTATTATGGTTGAGCTTGAAATATTTGGCAAACGAAACTGTTAACCTTTGTTCAATATCAATATGATTCTCCTTCAAGTCATAGTGACTTATTTTTCAATGGCACATCACCTGAAGCTTTTAAAGCTATCAAAAGAGATAGTTGAGCAACCTGCAACCCTGATCTTTATATTTCAGCAAAGAAGAAAGATAATTAGATTTTCTGCTTCAGCTTCAGTTTCATGTCACAGTCTCACATCGGATAAAATTAGGTCAAATCCTGAACAAGCATCATCATCTAACAAGCAAGTCATTAATGTTTTGAGGCAAAATATCACCAACTGTTGTTATCCCCACTATAACATACCATGTAATGTAAGTAAGAAAGTTTGTTTTTTGAGAAACTTTGAACTTTGAAGTTACATGAGCTATGATTTTCCAAAAGTAATGTTACAAGAAAAACGACGTTTAACGACAAACAGCTTCTATTAATTGAGAATTCTAGACTTTTAACTGAGAAAAAACAGTGCAGATGTCTGCACTCTGGAGAATGTTTTAGCAAACTATTGCCAAAACTTTTTAAGTCTCTAAGTTACAGTCTAGAATAAGCATACAAATGGAGCCCTTGGTCCATGTGAAGAGTGAACATGGTTCGATAAGTTGCTTCTTTAGTCTCATCCACAAGTCTGAATTTGAAGAAATTGACAAGAACAGCACCCAACATTTTCATTTGCCGATATGCAAATTCCTTCCCCAAACAGATGCGAGGTCCAGCCTAGTTACAGAAATGAAAAAAAATATCAAAAGTGAATCAAGAAACTGTTATCAAGTAAATTGAAAGCAAAAAACAATGAAACTTACCTGAAATGCAGTAAATTTAAAAGAACTTTCTGGTTGGAAAACACCATCATGAAGCCATCTCTCAGGCCTGAACTCCTCTGCGTCATCTCCCCAAATGTATGTCATCCTTCCCATGGCATAAGGCATGTAGTTTACAGCATCATATTTCTTTACTATGAAGCCATCTGGGAGAATATCATCCTCCATGGGACACTTCCCATCCTGCAATGAATTCTCAGTCAGAGTCAATTACTTAGAAGAGAATTATTCGAGAACTTGAATGAAAAAATCATATTAATCTTTTCGAAGCAGATGTTAACATGATCCGTTAATTAATGCAAGACGCATTACCACAGGAACAGCTGGATAGAGCCTGAGAGTTTCAGTTATAGCCGCATGAAGATATTGCATCTTGTTCAAGGCTTCTTCAGTCATCAACTTCACAAATTCATCAGCAGATATGCTGTTCTCTGCTTTGGTTGCTTCTCTCACTTCCAGTGCAACCTTCTCTTGAACCACAGGATTTTTACAGAGCATGTAAAAGAACCAAGTCAGCGTGCTCGCAGTTGAGTCTTTACCTGCTATGATAAAGTTGAGAGTTATATCTCTTAAATATTTATCAGTCATGTTTTCTGGATCCTTCTCACTCTCCAATAGAAACCTTGACAGTATATCTTCTTTTCCATTCTGATCACCAGAAAAAAAAATTATCAATAAATATAGGTATCGAACTATTTAAGTGCATTCCGATGAAGAAAAATTCACTCACATCTAGCTTTTCATTTTTCAACTGCTCCCTTTTGTAACGAAACAATTCATAAATGAAATCATCGATGACTTTAATGTTTTTCTTAAGGGAGGCCTCCAAACCAATATTAAGAAACCTTTTAAGTTTCCAAAATGGATCAACATATCGCCAGAACACAATAGAGTTGGAGTCATCAAAAGCCTTTGCGAAGTGGTTTCCAAACTCGTTTGAACCGGACACAGCATTTAGCTCAACCCCAAATCCCACCTTAAAAATTGAATCAAAAGTTGACTTCATCAACATCTCCTGTAAAATCAAAGGATAACAAAACCTGCTATAAGTAATATGAACTAAACTCTCAAGGTGTACTTGCAATCAAATTCAAGGAAAACTGAATTCTCAATTCTTTACAAAGACATTTATACTCCGAATAATAATTTACGAAGAGCACGTGATGCTTTTTTTTCTTTTTCTTTTTTCTGTGGACTACTTGAACTATATTTCCTCAATTTTGTTTACTAGAATCTATTAAGAAACTTATAGAAAGTTTGATGGATTTTTTTTTTTTTTTCAATTTTAACATTTAGCTTTCAAGTCACATCTTATAAACCATTATTACATGCATGAAAGACTTCAGTTGTAGCATAATTAAAAACCTGAAGATCTATAGTCTGCCTTCCAACTGCAGCCTCAGAAATCTTTGAAGTTAATTTTGCAGCATTAGCTCGAAAGACAGCAGTGCTGAAATCTCTCAAGACTTTTGTTGAGAATTCATAACTAGCAAGCTTCCTTTGGTGGCGCCATTTATCTCCATCCACTGCAAATATTCCATCGCCAAAAAGATCTCTCATTAAATTCCCATTATAGTTTCCCTGCAATATCAATGCACCAAAAATCAGTGTTGACTACTAAAATGTAAAATCTCTCTTTTAGGAACCAAAAGAGAGAGGAGATTTAACAGCAGCATGCTGACGAATGTTAACTACCTTGCCATAATTGGAGAAGTTAGTTTTCAGTATATATTCAACATTAACCGGGTCAGTGGTGAAGATTTCACTATAGGATGATACAATAAAACGAAAAGTGCGGTGCCTCTTAGCAGCTGATGTTTGGTAATCAAAAAGTCTATCGAAGTGTATGAGCAGATTTAACATTAGACCTACAACTGGAGGCCGTTTATCCTTTAAGATCAGTTCTTTGATGGTTAAGAACAAATGTTTAAGACTAAATACCACCGGTAAGAGAATTAAAATCCCTAACAGGGCTAAAAGAAAAGGAGCTGGAACGAAAAAGAGAGCACTCATTGTGAAAAATTTCTATGGAGAATTCAAAAGTTAAACAGATTACAGAGAAGAGTTTAAGACTGTAACCTACTTTTACGGTACATATATAATATAATATTATGTACAACAGGAAATGGCTATGATCATTACTTTGGAAGTTTTCTCATTGGATCAACTATTGAATTGAAAGTTTCTTTGGGATTATCTGTAATACAGCTTAGCGAAGAGCATCAGAATCAGATTATGCTTGATGACTTCGATTTATTCAACATAGACAGTAATTTGAATTATAAATAATGTAAATAGTATTCAAATAATGGACACAATGTTCCCCTTTTCACCATAAGGCGTGGTTTCTCACTACCTATTATGATCAAATCGCAATCATGGGGTAGCCCGGGTCTAATTCCAAATGCAGATTCTAATTGAAATCAAGATCAATAAGGCCAAAAATTGAGAACCTGCAACTATATAATCTTTAATATTAACAAGGGAAATATTTGACTATTAGCTGTTGAGACCGGCAACTATATAACTTGTAAATTTAGTAAATAAAATCCAAACATATAGGATCAAGATTGGAGAATAATCTAACTTAACTAATTTCCTTTTTTTTTTTTTTTTCCCTTCATTTGCAAACAATTTAAGTAACGGTAAGAAAAAAAGTCATCAAAATCTATCTAGAGGCATAACAAAAGTAGCAACCCCGCTAATTCATAATTAAATGGATTTTCACTCAACTTCACATATTAAGTCATGGATTATTATTATATAATCCATTTGTTCACATGAGCTAAAGGATTTTTTTTATCGGTTACTGCAATTTGTTTTCTAAAACTGTTAATTTTCCTCTAATATTGTGATCTCTCTTACATAAAATATAAAATTGAAGTTTGATTTTGAGGGACCTGAACTTACATGAATTATCATTTTCCACTACGTTACAAGGAAATGGCATTCGGCTATAACAAACGAAATTTGTTAAGATTAGTAATTGATGCGAATCTCTAAAGGATCCACCTAAAACTATCCTATACCATGAAAGTGACATTTAGAATGCTTATTTGACAACTCATGTTTCTTATTCTATTGAGTATTGACTTTAGAACAGGACAACAGGTACCTGATGCTTAGGCAATTGATATGTCTAATTTTAAGATTGTGAACAAAGATGTTGTTTATAGAAGTCCAAATCAAGATAAATTAAAATCCAAAATACTGTACAGGCATGGAGAAGGTAAAAATGGAATTTGCCAACCACATAAAACTGCATAGAGATATGGTCAATTTGTGACAAACAAACAAACAGGAAGAAAACAGAATAACTATCATTACCCAAAAACGTAAAACCAAAGATAATAATAGCTTCTGCATTTTGCATCTAAAATTGTATCATAACAATTAGATAAAGGAATATCACAATTTGGTTACAAGAAGACAGATTTCAGGAGATAGCAAGAGAGATAGGCATTTGAGTTTAATAAAGATAACACTTGAGTTACTTCCAATCTAAATCGTAAATAAGTAAGAATGTTATACCTCCATCATGAATAGTTCCTTCAAAGAGAATCAGGGCTTCCATATCTTAGTATAGCTTCAAGTGTTTCTCGCAACAATAAACTCATTTCTGGCATAGTGCTCGATAGTCGCTGGAAATGGATCAGGTATTTTTAAGAGAGCAATCTGATGATTCTGGTTCAAACAGAGATGACAATTTACATAGTAGTGAAACAAATCGTCATGATATATGTGCCTCCATATGTAGATCTTTGATGTAATGTGTCCGATCTTCAAAATTCATCACTTTACGAAGTTCTTTCAAAACCCACACCGGTTCCTCTATCACAACTCCAGGTGACCCTCTCACAGAGAATTCATGAACAACTCCATCAACTTCAACCATGCTACAGCCTGGGATTTCCTTTCTAATTCTTCTTTCTTTCATTATGTTTCTAACTCTCTTCACGTCATTGAATCTACTAGCTTTGGCATAAATATCACACAAGTTCATATAGAAAGCATGGTTCAGAGGATCCAAATCTATCAAATATTGTGCAACCGTTTCTCCTAAATCCACATTCCCATGCATTTGACATCCCCCAAGTAATGCACCCCAAACAAACACATCTGGCTCCATCGGCATACTTCTTATGAGCCTTTCCGCCTCATCAAAGAGCCCAGCTCGGCTAAGAATGTCAACCATGCAAGCATAATGATGGACCTGTGGTTCCATCAAGTAAACATGTCTCATCAAATCAAAACACCAGCGACCTTTCCCTACTAAGCCAGAATGAGCACAAGCTGACAACAGCCCAACAAATGTCACATGGTTCGGCTTCACTCCTTCATCTTCCATCTCTTTAAAAGTATCAAAAGCCTCCTTAGCAAACCCATGAAGCGCAAACACTGAAATCATAGCCGTCCATGCCAAGGTATCCTTCTCAGGCATTTCCTTAAAGACAGCATAAGCTCTTCCCACACAACCACATTTACCATACATGTCAACCAAAGCTGTCCCGATAACAACATCACACTCAAGTCCACTTCTCTTCAAGTAACCGTGCACCCAATTCCCATGGTCAATGGCACCAAGATAAGCACAAGCCGAAAACACACTCGCAATAGTAATCTTATCTGGTTTAACCACATCATCATCACTTGAACTCTGCATTTCTTGAAAAAACTCCAAAGCCTCCTTTGCTCTGCCGCCTTGAACAAACCCCGTAATAACAGAATTCCAAGAAATAACATTCCTCTTCTTCATCCTCCTGAACAAATCCAAAGCCTCATCAAGATCCCCACTTCTCAAATACCCAATAATCATCGCGTTCCAAGAAACCACATCTCTGCTAAACATTTCATCAAACAACTTCTTGGCTCTAGTCACAAACCCACAAGCCATATACAAACTAATCATAGAATTTTGCACAAAAACATCATCATACAACCCAAATTTAATGGCTTGACCATGAATAGTAGACCCCACAAGATCATCAAGCCTCCTCGTACACTCCTTTAAAAGGAACGGAAAGGTGAGGAAATCAGGTAAAATGCCGCTAAAGCGCATTCGCTTATACAATTTCAAAGATTGATACAAGTGGGTATCATTTGATTCACCAAATTTACACGCATAGGCTCTGATCATGATGTTATAGACGTAGAGATTGGGCTCCTTTATGCGACGAAAAACATTGGTGGCATAGCTGAGAGAGCCGGAATTCGAAAAGGCGCAAAAGAAGAGGAGTCGGGAGATGAGGAAATGGTGTTGGTTCTTGTGTATATATGGGGAAGTTATGATCTGGGAATGTATTTGCTTGAGCTCACTCATGTTCTTGCATTCTTGGATTGCGTTTCTGAGAATTGAAACTTTGGTGGGAAATGATCTGGACATTGACAAGACTCAAGTGAACCCAGCAAGAACAGCGTTATTGTTAGACTCTATATAACTGCTCATTAGCTGACGTGACAGAGACTTGCCATGTCATCGTTAACTTGATGACATGTCTGGTCACGACAGAATTAGCATGATGACATGCCCGGGCTCGTCAGCTATGTTTTGATCGTGCTTTTCTTGTTTTTAAATGAAAATCGATAAAACAAAAAACATTACCGAACATACCAGGCTTCGGCTTTAACTTGAAGGACAAGCAACATCATTGTGATCCAACTAATAATATACTGAAGTAAAATTAAACAAGTTTGGTTTTGAGGGACTTGAACTTACATGAGTTGAGATTGTCCAGGATATTACAGGAAAACAGCATTTAAAGGCAAATACTTGTATCAACTGAAAATTTCAGAGTTTGAAGTTTTGAGGTTGTTACAGTCTAGGATAAGCATACAAATGGAGCCCTTGATCCATGTGAAGCGTGAACATGGTTCGATAAGTGGCTTCTTTACTCTCATCCACAAGTCTGAACTTGAAGAAATTGACAAGAACAGCACCCAACATTTTCATTTGCCTGTAAGCAAATTCCTTCCCTAGACAGATACGAGGCCCGGCCTAGTTACAGAAATGAAAAAAATGATCAGAAGTGAATCAAGTAACTGTCATCAAGTAAATTGAGAGCAAAAGGCAATGACACTGACCTGAAATGCAGTAAATTTAAAAGGACTTTCTGGTTGGAAAACACCATCAAGAAGCCATCTCTCGGGCCTGAACTCCTCTGCATCGTCTCCCCAAATGTATGTCATCCTTCCCATGGCATAAGGCATGTAGTTTACGCCGTCATCTTTCTTTACTACGAAGCCATCTGGGAGCATATCTTCCTCTATCGGACACTTCCCGTCCTGCAACGAATTCTGCAAGTCAGAATAGTACTACTTTGAAGAGAATTGAAGATTAACGCTAGAAGCATTACCACAGGAACAGCTGGATAGAGCCTGAGAGTTTCGGTTATAGCTGCATGAAGATAATGCATCTTGTTCAAGGCTTCTTCTGTCATCAACTCCACAAATTCATCAGCAGATGTGCTGTTCTCAGCTTCTGTTGCTTCTCTCACTTCCAGTGCAACCTTCTCTTGAACCACAGGATTTTTACAGAGCATGTAAAAGAACCAAGTCAGCGTGTTCGCGGTTGTGTCTTTACCTGCTATGATGAAATTGAGAGTTATATCTCTCAAATATTTATCAGTCATGTTTTCTGGATCCTTCTCACTCTCCATTAGAAACCTTGACAGTATATCTTCTTTTCCCCTCTGATCACCAGAAAAAAAAAAAAAAAATATATATATATATATTCTATAAATATAGGTATCGAACTATTTAAGTGCATTCTAATGAAGACAAATTCACTCACATCTAGCTTTTCATTTTTCAACTGCTCCTTTTTGTAACGAAACAATTCATAAATGAAATCATCGATGACTTTAATGTTTTTCTTAAGGGAGGCCTCCAAACCAATATTAAGAAACCTCTTGAGTTTCCAAAATGGATCAACATATCGCCAGAACACAATAGAGTTGGAGTCATCAAAAGCCTTTGCGAAGTGGTTTCCAAACTCGTTTGAACCGGACACAGCATTTAGCTCAACCCCAAATCCCACCTTAAAAATTGAATCAAAAGTTGACTTCATCAACATCTCCTGTAAAATCAAAGGATAACAAAACCTGCTATAAGTAATATGAACTAAACTCTCAAGGTGTACTTGCAATCAAATTCAAGGAAAACTGAATTCTCAATTCTTTACAAAGACATTTATACTCCGAATAATAATTTACGAAGAGCACGTGATGCTTTTTTTTTCTTTTTCTTTTTTTTCCTGTGGACTACTTGAACTATATTTCCTCAATTTTGTTTACTAGAATCTATTAAGAAACTTATAGAAAGTTTGATGGATTTTTTTTTTTTTTTCAATTTTAACGTTTAGCTTTCAAGTCACATCTTATAAACCATTATTACATGCATGAAAGACTTCAGTTGTAGCATAATTAAAAACCTGAAGATCTATAGTCTGCCTTCCAACTGCAGCCTCAGAAATCTTTGAAGTTAATTTTGCAGCATTAGCTCGAAAGACAGCAGTGCTGAAATCTCTCAAGACTTTTGTTGAGAATTCATAACTAGCAAGCTTCCTTTGGTGGCGCCATTTATCTCCATCCACTGCAAATATTCCATCGCCAAAAAGATCTCTCATTAAATTCCCATTATAGTTTCCCTGCAATATCAATGCACCAAAAATCAGTGTTGACTACTAAAAAGTAAAATCTCTCTTTTAGGAACCAAAAGAGAGAGGAGATTTAACAGCAGCATGCTGACGAATGTTAACTACCTTGCCATAATTGGAGAAGTTAGTTTTCAGTATATATTCAACATTAACCGGGTCAGTGGTGAAGATTTCACTATAGGATGATACAATAAAACGAAAAGTGCGGTGCCTCTTAGCAGCTGATGTTTGGTAATCAAAAAGTCTATCGAAGTGTATGAGCAGATTTAACATTAGACCTACAACTGGAGGCCGTTTATCCTTTAAGATCAGTTCTTTGATGGTTAAGAACAAATGTTTAAGACTAAATACCACCGGTAAGAGAATTAAAATCCCTAATAGGGCTAAAAGAAAAGGAGCTGGAACGAAAAAGAGAGCACTCATTGTGAAAAATTTCTATGGAGAATTCAAAAGTTAAACAGATTACAGAGAAGAGTTTAAGACTGTAACCTACTTTTACGGTACATATATAATATAATATTATGTACAACAGGAAATGGCTATGATCATTACTTTGGAAGTTTTCTCATTGGATCAACTATTGAATTGAAAGTTTCTTTGGGATTATCTGTAATACAGCTTAGCGAAGAGCATCAGAATCAGATTATGCTTGATGACTTCGATTTATTCAACATAGACGGTAATTTGAATTATAAATAATGTAAATAGTATTCAAATAATGGACACAATGTTCCCCTTTTCACCATAAGGCGTGGTTTCTCACTACCTATTATGATCAAATCGCGATCATGGGGTAGCCCGGTTCTAATTCCAAATGCAGATTCTAATTGAAATCAAGATCAATAAGGCCAAAAATTGAGAACCTGCAACTATATAATCTTTAATATTAACAAGGGAAATATTTGACTATTAGTTGTTGAGACCGGCAACTATATAACTTGTAAATTTAGTAAATAAAATCCAAACATATAGGATCAAGATTGGAGAATAATCTAACTTAACTAATTTCCTTTTTTTTTTTTGTCCTTCATTTGCAAACAATTTAAGTAACGGTAAGAAAAAAAGTCATCAAAATCTATCTAGAGGCATAACAAAAGTAGCAACCCCGCTAATTCATAATTAAATGGATTTTCACTCAACTTCACATATTAAGTCATGGATTATTATTATATAATCCATTTGTTCACATGAGCTAAAGGATTTTTTTTATCGGTTACTGCAATTTGTTTTCTAAAACTGTTAATTTTCCTCTAATATTGTGATCTCTCTTACATAAAATATAAAATTGAAGTTTGATTTTGAGGGACCTGAACTTACATGAATTATCATTTTCCACTATGTTACAAGGAAATGGCATTCGGCTATAACAAACGAAATCTGTTAAGATTAGTAATTGATGCGAATCTCTAAAGGATCCACCTAAAACTATTCTATACCATGAAAGTGACATTTAGAATGCTTATTTGACAACTCATGTTTCTTATTCTATTGAGTATTGACTTTAGAACAGGACAACAGGTACCTGATGCTTAGGCAATTGATATGTCTAATTTTAAGATTGTGAACAAAGATGTTGTTTATAGAAGTCCAAATCAAGATAAATTAAAATCCAAAATACTGTACAGGCATGGAGAAGGTAAAAATGGAATTTGCCAACCACATAAAACTGCATAGAGATATGGTCAATTTGTGACAAACAAACAAACAGGAAGAAAACAGAATAACTATCATTACCCAAAAACGTAAGACCAATGATAATAATAGCTTCTGCATTTTGCATCTAAGATTGTATCATAACAATTAGATAAAGGAATATCACAATTTGGTTACAAGAAGACAGATTTCAGGAGATAGCAAGAGAGATAGGCATTTGAGTTTAACAAAGATAACACTTGAGTTACTTCCAATCAAAATCGTAAATAAGTAAGAATGTTATACCTCCATCATGAATAGTTCCTTCAAAGAGAATCAGGGCTTCCATATCTTAGTATAGCTGCAAGTGTTTCTCGCAACAATAAACTCATTTCGGGCATAGTGCTTGAAAGTCGCTGGAAATGGATCAGGTATTTTTAAGAGAGCAATCTGATGATTCTGGTTCAAACAGAGATGACAATTTACTTAGAAGTGAAACAAATCGTCATGATATATGTGCCTCCATATGTAGATCTTTGATGTAATGTGCCCGATCTTCAAAATTCATCACTTTACGAAGTTCTTTCAAAACCCACACCGGTTCCTCTATCACAACTCCAGGTGACCCTCTCACAGAGAATTCATGAACAACTCCATCAACTTCAACCATGCTACAGCCTGGGATTTCCTTTCTAATTCTTCTTTCTTTCATTATGTTTCTAACTCTCTTCACGTCATTGAATCTACTAGCTTTGGCATAAATATCACACAAGTTCATATAGAAAGCATGGTTCAGAGGATCCAAATCTATCAAATATTGTGCAACCGTTTCTCCTAACTCCACATTCCCATGCATTTGACATCCCCCAAGTAATGCACCCCAGACAAACACATCTGGCTCCATCGGCATACTTCTTATGAGCCTTTCCGCCTCGTCAAATAGCCCAGCTCAGCTAAGAATGTCTACCATGCAAGCATAATGATGGACCTGTGGTTCCATCAAGTAAACATGTCTCATCAAGTCAAAACACCAGCGACCTTTCCCTACTAAGCCAGAATGAGCACAAGCTGACAACAGCCCAACAAATGTCACATGGTTCGGCTTCACTCCTTCATCTTCCATCTCTTTAAAAGTATCAAAAGCCTCCTTGGCATACCCATGAAGTGCAAACACTGAAATCATAGCTGTCCATGCCAAGGTATCCTTCTCAGGCATTTCCTTAAAGACAGCATAAGCTCTTCCCACACAACCACATTTACCGTACATGTCAACCAACGCTGTCCCAATAACAACATCACACTCAAGTCCACTTCTATTCAAGTAACCATGCACCCAATTCCCATGGTCAATGGCACCAAGATAAGCACAAGCCGAAAGCACACTCGCAATAGTAATCTTATCTGGTTTAACCACATCATCATCACTTGAACTATGCATTTCTTGAAAAAATTCCAAAGCCTCCTTTGCTCTGCCGCCTTGAACAAACCCCGTAATAATCGAATTCCAAGAAATAACATTCTTCCTCTTCATCCTCCTGAACAAATCCAAAGCCTCATCAAGATCCCCACTTCTCAAATACCCAATAATCATCGCGTTCCAAGAAACCACATCTCTGCTAAACATTTCATCAAACAACTTCTTGGCTCTAGTCAAACCCACAAGCCATATACAAACTAATCATAGAATTTTGCACAAAAACATCATCATACAACCCAAATTTAATGGCTTGACCATGAATATTAGACCCCACAAGACCATCAAGCCTCCTCGTACCCTCCTTTAAAAGGAACGGAAAAGTAAGGAAATCAGGTAAAATGCCGCTAAAGAGCATTCGCTTATACAATTTCAAAGATTGATACAAGTGGTTATCATTTGATTCATCAAATTTACACGCATAGGCTCTGATCATGATGTTATAGACGGAGAGATTGGGCTCCTTTATGCGACGAAAAACATTGGTGGCATAGCTGAGAGAGCCGGAATTCGAAAAGGCGCAAAAGAAGAGGAGTCGGGAGATGAGGAAATGGTGTTGGTTCTTGTGTATATATGGGGAAGTTATGATCTGGGAATGTATTTGCTTGAGCTCACTCATGTTCTTGCATTCTTGGATTGCGTTTCTGAGAATTGAAACTTTGGCGGGAAATGATCTGGACATTGACGAGACTCGATTGAACCCAGCCAGAACATTGACGAGACTCTATAAACTGCTCATTAGCTGACGTGACAGAGACTTGCCATGTCATCAATAACTTGATGACGTGTCTGGTCACAACAGAAATAGCATGATGACATGCCCAGGCACGTCAGGTATGTTTTGATCGTACTTTTCTTGTTTTTAAATGACAATCAATAAAACAAAAAACATTACCAAACATACCCGGCTTTAACTTGAAGGACAAGCAACATCATTGTGATCCAACTAATAATATACTGATGTAAAATTAAGCAAGTTTGGTTTTGAGGGACTTGAACTTACATGAGTTGAGATTGTCCAGGATATTACAGGAAAACAGCATTTAAAGGCAAATACAAATGGAGTTCGAAGTTTTGAGGTTGTTACAGTCTAGGATAAGCATACAAATGGAGCCCTTGATCCATGTGAAGTGTGAACATGGTTCGATAAGTCGCTTCTTTACTCTCATCCACAAGTCTGAACTTGAAGAAATTGACAAGAACAGCACCCAACATTTTCATTTGCCTGTAAGCAAATTCCTTCCCCAGACAGATACGAGGCCCGGCCTAGTTACAGAAATGAAAAAAAATATCAAAAGTGAATCAAGAAACTGTCATCAAGTAAATTGAGATCAAAAAGCAATGACACTGACCTGAAATGCAGTAAATTTAAAAGGACTTTCTTGTTGGAAAACACCATCAAGAAGCCATCTCTCGGGCCTGAACTCCTCTGCATCGTCTCCCCAAATGTATGTCATCCTTCCCATGGCATAAGGCATGTAGTTTACGCCGTCATCTTTCTTTACTACGAAGCCATCCGGGAGAATATCTTCCTCTATCGGACACTTCGCGTCCTGCAACGAATTCTGCAAGTCAGAATAGTACTACTTTGAAGAGAATTGAAGATTAACGCTAGAAGCATTACCACAGGAACAGCTGGATAGAGCCTGAGAGTTTCGGTTATAGCTGCATGAAGATAATGCATCTTGTTCAAGGCTTCTTCGGTCATCAACTCCACAAATTCATCAGCAGATATGATGTTCTCAGCTTCTGTTGCTTCTCTCACTTCCAATGCAACCTTCTCTTGAACCACAGGAATTTTACAGAGCATGTAAAAGAACCAAGTCAGCGTGTTCGCGGTTGTGTCTTTACCTGCTATGATGAAATTGAGAGTTATATCTCTCAAATATTTATCAGTCATGTTTTCCGGATCCTTCTCACTCTCCACTAGAAACCTTGACAGTATATCTTCCTTTCCCTTCTGATCACCAGAAATATTTTTCAACTGCTCCCTTTTGTAACGAATCAGTCCATAAACGAAATCATCAATGACTTTGATGTTTTTCTTAAGGGAGGCCTCCAAACCAATATTAAGAAACCTTTTGATTTTCCAAAATGGATCGACATATCGCCAGAACACAATAAAGTTGGAGTCATCAAAGGCCTTAGTGAATTGGTTTCCAAACTCGTTTGAATCAGATAATGCATTTAGATCAGCCCCAAATCCCACCTTGAATATTGAATCCAAAGTTGACTTCATCAACATCTCCTGTAAAATCAAAGGAAAACAATACCCGCTAATTGTAAGAAATATGAACTGAAGTAACTCGTAACGTGTGCTTGCAATCGGATTCAAGAAAAACCGAATCCCAATGTTTACAAGGACATCATTCAGCATTTAAGAAGTTCTATAATAACAAACCTGAAGTTCTATAGTATGCTTTCCGGCTGCAGCCTCGGAAATCTTTGAAGTCAATTTCGCAGAATTAGCTCGAAAGACAGCAGTACTGAAATCTCTCAAGACTTTTGTTGAGAATTCATAACTTGCAAGCTTCCTTTGGTGGCGCCATTTATCTCCATCCACTGCAAATATTCCATCACCAAAAAGATCTCTCATTAAATACCAATTATATTCTCCCTGCAATATCAATACATCCGAAAATCAGTGTTAGTTGACCGCTAAAATAACAGCAGTAAGCTGATGAAAGTTTACTACCTTGCCGTAATTGGAGAAGTTGGTTTTCAGTATATATTCAACATTAACTGGGTCAGCAGTGAAGATTTCGCTATAGGAAGATGCAATCAAACGAAAAGTGCTGTGTTTTTTAGCAACTGATGTAAGGTAATCAAAAAGTCTATTGAAGTGTATGAGCAGATTTAACATTAGACCAGCAGCTGGAGGACGTTTATCCTTCAAGATCAGTTCTTTGATGGTTAAGAGCAGATGTTTAGGAGTAAATACAACCAGTGAGAGAATTGAAATCCCAAACAGGGCTAAAAGCAAAGGAGCTGCAACGAAAAAGAGAGCACTCATCGTATCGTGAAAATGTTCTATGGAGAATTCAAAAGGTTAACAGATTATGGAGAAGAGTTCAAGACTGTAACATGTTTTTATATTACATATATAAATTAGTGGCTTACTATTTTTTCCAAGATTTTTTTTTTTTTACTGTTTTTGCTAATATTTCCACTTTTTGGACAAGATTGCCCTCCTTTATAATTTTTTTTTTTTTTTCTTTTTCTTCTTCTTCTTCCCAAAAAAAAACACAACTTTTTACCAAAAAAATTAGACCTCAATGGTGTGTTTAATTGATAGCCTAATGTGTTTAATTCGTTTTGCCATGGTGTGTTTAATTGTTTTTGCCCTGGTGTGTTTAATGAGTTTTGCCTAATGTGTTTAATTGGTGGCCCGGTGTGTTTAATTGATGGCCTAATGTGTTTAATTCGTTTTACCCCTGTGTGTTTAATTGTTTTTGCCCTGGTGTGTTTAATTCGTGGCCTGATGTGTTTAAACAAAATGAAATCTGGAAAATTTGTTTTAAAAAAATCAAATCCGAACAAATTTGAATTTTTTTTTCAACAAAACCCAAACCTAAACACAACTCCCACCATTCATAAAAACAACCACAACCCAGACTTAAACACAACCACAAATCTGAATTTTTTTTAAGCACAACCACCCTTAAAAAAATAATCTGGAAAAAAAAAAATAACACTTAAAACCAACAACTAACATTCAAATCTAGAAATTTTTCACCCAAAAAAAAAAAAAAAAAAAAAAAAAAAAAAAAAAAAAAAAAAACTAAATTTTAAAAAAAAAATCTGGAAATTTTTTAAAATCTGGAAAATTAACCACAACCACAACCCAAACTTAAAAATCTGAAAAAAAAAAAATCAAAAAAAAACTGAATTTTTTTTTTTAAAAAATCTTGAAAAAACGTGAAAGAGAAAGAGAAGAGAGGAGATAAAGAGAAGAAGAAGAAGGAGGGACGATCGGACGACCAACGATTGGAAAACCACCAAATCTAAATTTTTTTGATTTAAACAAATCTGAATTTTTTTAAAAAAAATCTGGAAAAAAAGAGAAAGAGAAAGAGAAGAAGGAGAAGAAGAAGAAGGGGGAGAGAAAATGACGATCGGTCGGAGGAGAGAGGAGGAGAGAGAGAGAAGAAGGAGAGAAAGAAGAAGAAGAAGGAGGTGTGAGAAAAGGAGAGAGCGAAAGAGGAAAAAAAATTCTGGTGAAGATGAGAGAGAAAAGGAGAGAGAAGAGGTTTTGAAAAAAAATATAGGGGTAATTTTGTCTTCACAACCCATTTGCTGACAAAAACAATAAAAATGATAATTTTTGACAAAAACAATAAGGCCCCATAATTTTTGACTAAGAAGCCCTATTTCCTCTATATAATATGTATAACAGGTAAATGTCATGATCATTACTTTGGAATATTTCTTCAGGATTATCTGTACAAGGTTGTTTTCAGCTTAGCGTAGGGCATCTGAATCAGATGATAATAATTAATATTAACAAGGAAAAAAAATTTAAATATTAGCAGTTGAGACCAAACACATAAAGAAAATCCAAACACATAGGATTAACTTCACTAAGTTCTTTCTTTTATCCTTCCATGCTCAGGAACTCTTAAGATCTCCCCCAGTTCTTAACGGGGTTCCGACACCAAATGTACGAAAAATAATGTTTTCCAGAAATATTTTTAATCATGATCTTGTCCTAATCGATATTGTATTGATTGATATTCTTGATGTTAACACTTGTTCAACTTGTTTTGAATTGATGATTAATTCAACTTGCTGAACCTATTTATACGGGACCAATCTATATTCCGAATCCTATTAGGATTCTACGAAATCTAACTAGATTAACATTACAAATTATTAACCTACAGAACTAGGCAAACGATAGAGAATTCAATTTGGCAAATGTATTTGCTGCTGCCTCAAAGAAAACCTTTTGACTCAGTAACCTGATCTTGTTTCTGTGTATATAGCGAGTGCTTCTTCCATGACTTTAGCTTGAGCCAGCAACTGAGCTCTCTCCTTCACAGATGGATTCATTTTATCACCAGTAAATTGATCTAACTTCTCTA
Organism: Acer saccharum; assembly: GCA_030490815.1. NCBI lineage: Eukaryota > Viridiplantae > Streptophyta > Magnoliopsida > Sapindales > Sapindaceae > Acer > Acer saccharum. The sequence goes on along the minus strand of CM059866.1, from coordinate 59,486,324 downwards.
ATGCTTTAGGTGCCACTCGAGGATCATAGCCAGCAGAAGCGAGCAGCATGAGCCCAATATAATCTGCTTCCAATTCAATCCTGTCAAAAATGAGAACAAGTAATATAAGGTCAACATTTGCCATCTACCATACTGGTAAATACAAAGGTCAGTCTCAGTACCTCAAGAATAAGAAATTACATAACAAGAGAAGCAGAAAAGCCACAGCCAATTCAAATCAAGATGATTACAATAACACTAGTTTTTTACTTTCTAATAATATTGAAATTGACAGAACTCAATTGACTAAGCAACCATGTCAATAGCATCTTCATCGGGATTCCAACTGCATATCATATTTGCATGTGATCCATTAGAAGTAGATAAATGGGACCTTACCAAATATAGAACTACCAGAACAGGTTAGCAACCTGATACTGTGGCACCAGTACACCATCAATTTCATAGATATCCACCCGGACATCATTACAACATAATAGATGCTAAACTACAATCTAATCCTTCAGTGGAAATAAAAGTATACAAAGAGGAGCAACAAACAGAACATAAATAATAAACAATTCTGGTTTCATAGAGCCAACTAAGAAAATAATATTCCGTTGATGCAATATAGGTTAGGGCGTTGCAGACTTATACAACAAAGTCACCTTGGTTCCAATTTCATTTAAAAGCATGGAATTTTGTTCCAATGAGAACATTTGATAAATTTCACTTAAAAAAAACATGGTTTACACACTGGGGCCATGAAAATAGTTTTGTTCACAGCCCAAATACTTGGACAGATTGGAACACCAAACTACAAGCACTTTGCTTTGACATGGAACATCAAATTTTTAAATCTGAAAAAAAAAAAATAAAAAAAATAACTACCTATGAATTCAATGCAGGGGATACATAAACACCCAAAGCTAGCGGAGAAATAATTCTTCCCACAGCCACCTAAACACTCAATTCTACACCTTCAATAGTTTTTACCCCCTTTCAATATAAAATGACCTACTGACTTCAAAATATAAAGACATATATGCTTCCAATGCAAACCATCCACAAGCCAACTAAGAGAAGGCTCAACCATGAAACCCTAAGATATTATGCCAAATTGTACCTGTTATGTGAGGATTTAATTCATAGGTCAAAGCATCCCAAAGCCCTAAAACACTTGATTTCTTTTTCATTTTTTCTTTTTTCTTTTTCCATATTGGCTGTTGGGTATGGCATGATCTAAACTAACATTAAGAAACCAACACCATGAGACTGGTAAAACAAAATATCATCAATGATACAGGTACACTGTACACAAGCATACGCCTAGTGTTTTTAAAATATTCCAAATTTCCAATATCAAGCATATCATAAGAAAGATTGACAATGCTAGATGGTTTCCCCAATAGAAATTTGTAAACAATACAATATCATCACAATGAAGCGAACATGCTTACAAATGTAAATACAACACCCAAAAGTTATTCAAGAGAATAGAATAAACCCAAGAAAGCATACATCCGGTCCCAGGAGAAAGGTTGCATAAAGAGAAGAGTTGAAATTGAGTCGACATACAACAACTTCCTTATAATACATTATTACCTTCAGCTACATGTCAAGCCACAGCATGTCCAACCTAATTAGAATGGGAAACGTAAACCGTCAATCAAAAATCCCCTACCAAAACCAACATAGAAATGCTACTACAAAACACATTACACATTTAAAGGATTCAATATGTTACCTCATGCCCAATAATAGTTGCTATCTCCTCATCAGTTCCAAAATGCTCAAGCAACCCTGTAAACACCACAATCCTTCCCCCAGGAATGCAAAATGCTATCATATCAGGCTTATTCACCACCATAACCTCCCAATTCAAACCTTCCAAATGAGAAATCGTTGCTTGTAACCCTTTCTCTTGACCCTTCTTCCTAGTATTTTGAACCCACTTATCATCAAGAATATTGTTTTCTTTGCTCAATTTCCCTCAATCCTCCCTCCTCTGCCCTCAGTCAACGTATCGTGAGCTCTCCCTTCATCAGTCTCAGAAGAGGCATACCTCACACTCCCCACATTCTCAAGGTTCAACTCTCTCTGCAAAGCCTCAATTATTTCCTTGGAAATCAACCTGACACGCACGCTATCCGGGTGTGTTGCAGGCAATATCTTGTCCTTAAATGAAGCCTTCCAATGCTGAAACTGGGACTTGCCAAGCTGTTTCTCCATATCTTCTGACATAGGCATGAAATGGGTCCGCTTAGTGTACGGTACAGTCTCTAAATGCCTAAAATAATCCTTGCTTAGTTTCCCAGCAATCCCAAAAACCAGCAACACAGAAATCAAATTCTCAAGCCACTTTCTCGGTCCTCGCCTAAAATGCTGTACCCAATAACGATCGACAGAGTAATATCTCTTACCAATAATAATGCCATTCACTGAATTACAATAATTATTGCTAGTAATACCAACTGAAAAACCTAATCTTTTCAAAAAACAAAAATACGAAGAGAACCCAGAAAACTTAGTTGTGCTTGAAGACCCATTTTGGAGGATTCTTGAAGTGGGTTCTTGGACTGGAGCTCTGGTAACAATCCTGGAAGACAGATTGCGAGAGGCATCGAATGCGAATCTTGCTCGTCTGTAAAAGTCCATGATGGAAATGTGTTAGATCGGTGTTATGGAAGGGTTTTTTGGACGGATTTGTGAAGAAGTTTATGGTTTTCTGGAAGCATTTGTGAAGAAGTTTAGAAAGAAGTCAGAGATGAGCTAAGAGAAGTCAGACATGGTTTTGAAAAATGACGAAGCTGCGTTGAGCTTTGGTCTGAAGATGAGTGGGTTTTTATAGTGTACGGTTGAACTCTAAACGAGCCCGTTTTGAGTTAATAATTAGGATTTCCTTGCTTTCCCTAATACGGCACCGTTTTGGTTGCCAAAGTTCATGTTAGTTGTTTTGAGTCAGTAGTAGGGAATCCATTCCTTGAGGGAGTATTTTAATTACATATGAGTATTGTAGGGAATCATTTCCCATAGTTAAGCTGCCTGAATTCTCATTACAGATCATAAGATTTAAGAGAAAACATGAATGAGAATTTCTTTAAGGTGCGTTTGATGCACCGGATAGATTTGAACTATTTTTAAGAGATGAGATTGGATTGGATTGGATAGGATTGGATTAATTATAGTATTTTCCGTATTTTGTTCAACATGGGATAGGATTAAAATAGAGTAATCATGTTTTGATGCCACAGAGGATATGATTGAAATAAAATGGTAAATTACGTAAACATACCTTGATTAAAAAATTAAATTTAAAAATTAAATAAATTTAAAAAATTAAAAAAAAAATTAAAAATAAATAAAAAAACATATCTTCATGAAAGATCAGATCTCAGATTTTCTTCTTTGTGGGTTTTTTCACTTTCGCTTCCAAGAACAAGCGGATTCTCCAAGCTTGTCTTCAATCTACTATGTTTTGCTTTTATTCTTTTCTGGGTATTCATGGTCTTCAATCGGATTCTCCATGCTTTTGTTCTTTTCTTGTTTGGTGTGAATCGTGAGATGCAGCAAACAAAGGGCAAGGCGCGGCGGCTGCGACGATGAGAGGAGTTGATTAGCGGCGATGCTAAGCAACAGATTTGGGAGGAGTGGATCAAATCACCTTCTTTTTTTATTGGGTTTTTTTTTTTTATATATATATAATAAAGCTTGCTTTTCAAATCTGGAAAAATTTCCAGATTTGAAGAAATATATATACATTACTTATTCAAACACTAGGCATCCCATGCTTCTCTTCTCTTCTCTTATCTTCATCGATTTTTCTGGTTTTCTTCTTTGTTATAATATTCTCTAACAACAATACTAGCTCCTCAATTCCTAGAATGTGTTCTTATTTTCTGTGTAATAAGTTTTCTTATCTTCCATGGCTCATCTGGTCTGTTTTTCTTTTCTTTTTTCATTGGGTTTTTTATGGAAAAAAGCTTGCATTTCAAATCTGTAAATTTTTCCAGATTCAAAGAAATATATACGTGAAAGAGAGAGAGAGTAAGAGAGTCAAGTTAGGAGAAAGAAGCTGGGATTAAATTGAATCCCACCCTTTTTGATTGGACTATTTTATCCCACGTTGATGAGATAAAAACTTTCAGTGGGACTAATTTATCCCATCCCACCAGCTAGTCAAACACAGGAATGAGACTAAATATAAGCGAATCCTATCTCATTCCCAGCTGCCAAACAGGCCCTTACAGTTGGCAAATTATTCTTCTCTAACTAATTCTATCTCTCTCTCTCAATTCTTATCTACTCTCTGTTCTTCACGTTTCCAGTTTGTTCTTTCAACCTGCACACAAAAATCACAAGTAAATTGGTCACCAAATTCACAAATTTAACACATAATTTTCTAGTTGTTACAAAATGATTGAAAAACATTTAGGATCTAATTACCCTTTTTTTTTTTTTTTTTTTTTTTTTTGAGAATTATCGTTTCGGTTCCAATGTTTTCACACGTTATGACTTTTTTAAAGGGGTTTTATCATTTTGGTCCCTATGTTTTAGCTCTTTATGACTATTTTAAATGTCACTCCATTTTTCACAGGTGTGATCCCTATGTTTTTAAGAAACCATCAATTTGGTCCTTCTGTTAGTTAGACGTCAGTTAGAGTTAACAGATCCAATGGTATTTTTGTCTTTACACAAGGGGTTTTTTTCATTTTGATCCCTATGTTTTGACGCTTTATGAATTTTTTTCACTGTCTTTCCATTTTTCATTGGCGTAATATCAATATTTTCAAAAAACCATCAATTTGGTCCCTCTGACCACAAATTTAACAGTCAAAGGTTACAGAAAATGTAAATTGGCTCTCTTACACTCCACTTAAATTAAAAGGTTTAAATGTACGATATTACCCTCTAACTTTGTAAAATTTTACAGTTTAACTTGATTTGTAATCCAATACAAATTTAACACGTATCATCAAATTTAAAAATTAAAAATTAAAATAATGGTTAAATAATAATAAATTTCTGAATTTTTTTATAAAGAAAATAAAACAAATAAAGAAAAAAAAATAATAATTTAACATTCAATCTTATTGTTTTAAAAAGAAAGTAAGAAAATTGCAAAACAAAAAAAAGGATGTTAGAGATCAAACTTTTAAAAAAAATACAAGAAAACTGGAAAAAAAATTTGATGGGATGGAGACCAAATCTGGATCTCCACCCCATCAATCATCAACCCCAAACATCACCATCTGAACCACTGTCTATCTAAGATTTGGACGGTGGAGATTTATAATTTTTTTTCTTTTTTAATTATTTTTTTATATTATTTAAAAATTTGTTATTGACATGTGGCATCTTATTTGTTTAAAGACAAAAATAACATTGGATCCGTTAACTCTAACTAATGTCTAACTCACAAAAGGACCAAATTGATGGTTTTTTGAAAACATAGGGACCGCACTTGTGAAAAATGGAAAGATAGTAATAAAAAAAAAATTCATAAATAACCAAAACATAGAGACCAAAATGATGAAACCCCTTATTTTATTTTATTTTTTAAAAGAAAATAAATGTCCAGGGGTAAAATAGTCATTCAACATTTTCTGTGATAGTTGACCGTCAAAAATCTAGTTAGAGTAACCAAATTGATGGGTTTTTTAAAACATAGGGACCACGCCAGTGAAAAATGAAAAAAACAATTAAAAAAGTCATAAAGTGCGAAAACATAAGGACCCAACTGATAAAACCCCATTTTATTAACTATCTTTCCATTTTTCACTGGCATGGTCTCTAAGGTTTCAAAAACTCATCAATTTGGTTCCTTTGACTAGATTTTTAACAGTTAGCTCTAAAAGAAATAGTAAATTGACCATTTTACCATTAACTTAAAGCAAATGATTTAAAAGTACTATTTTACCCTCTAACTTTGTCAATTTTTACAATTTAACCTAACTTGTATTCCAATCATAATATAACGTGTCACCAAAGCCTCAAGAGCATAGCTCAGCTAGTAGATAGACGAGCTTAGGATTTGAGCAAATGGCTCCTAAGTCAACGACTCAAATCCTACCAAAAGCAAAAGCTTCAAAAAAAAAAAATTACTTGGTTTTAAATAGGTAGATATTATCAAAGAAAAAACATGTGTCAGCAAATTTTATTTTTTATTTTTTAAAAAAAAGTGGTTAAAATATTAAGAGTAAAAATGATAAAAGTCCCTCTAGTTTGCCATATTATCCATTCCAATCCCCCTAGTTTCAATATTGGCTATGCAGGTCAAAACGTTAGCTATTAATCGTTATTTTCGTCCCTACCGTCCAATTTCGTTGGGTTTTCATCAGAAACGTGAGGGTATAATGGTAAAAATATAAATTAAAATGATTTAATAAAAGATTAATATTAAAAATAATTAAAAAGTAATATTAAAAATAATTAAAAAGTAATATTAAAATAATTAAAAATTAAAACTAAAAAAATTAAAATTAAATAATAAATAAATTTAATTTAATTTAACAAAACCCACATCTCATCATCATCATCTTCATCAAAACATAGCCACCACCACCCTAACCTACCGAAATCACCAGCCACCACCCTAATATACGTCGATCTTCCCTAGTCGAGGAGATCGAACCCAACAAAATCAGCTCCTCCTACCGATGATCTCCTGTTTCTCATCGACTCTCTCTCTCTCTCTCTCCCTCTCTCTCCTCACCTATCTCTCTTTCATATGGTGGGAAGGTGGTGGTGTTCGTGGCAGCAAATGAAGCTGGATTTGTGGTAGCGAGGTCTATGGGTTGGTAGGGTTTGATTTTGTGGTGCTTTGATTTGAGTGGTGTGAGAAGCTGTTGGGGTTGATCTTTGTGGTGGGAAGGATTTTTGGGTTGGATTTTGGTGACGGGAGGGGATTTCTAGGTTTGTTGCGACGGTGGCAATGGTCCCCGGTTCGTTGACAGCGGCGGTCAATGTTGCAGTCTTGGAAATCATCTTGGATCTCCAAGAGGTGGATCTCCACCAAATCCATTTTAAATCCAAGAAAAAATCTTTATTTTGTTTCTTTGATTTTTTTTTTTCCTTTAATTGATGTTGATTATTGAAGAGGAGAGAGAAGATGAAGATCAAGGAGATCTCTTCCAAAGAATAAAGATGTTGATGTTGATTTTTTTTTTTTACACCAAATCAAATTTTTTAATTTTATATGGCGGTAGGGTTTTATTTATTTATTTTATTTTATTAATTGTTTTTATTTTTTATTATTTAGTTTAATTAATTTTAAAAAAAAAATTCTTTGGTGGAGATCTAGATTGGATCTCTACCATTCATGAAATGGAGATGGACGGTGGAGATCTAGATCTCCATCAAATCCATTTAAAAAACAATTTAAATTGAAAAAGGGTAAAATAGCACTTTGGAGAGCAAAACTGTCATTTAGCCCTCTAGACATGTCAAAAAGTTTGTTTTTAATGGAAACCGTAACAGAATGACCAAACGGGCTAATACTGAAACTAGGGGGACTAGAACGGATAATATATAAAACTAGAGGGAATTTTTCATAATAACCCAAATATTAATGAAAATCTGAATTTTTTATAAAGAAATCAAAAAATAGAGAATAAAAAAAACAAATTCAGTTTAAAATTAATTAACCTTTAGTCTTAATTTTTTTAAAAAGAAAAATAAAAAAACTGAAATCTGAACATCATTATTTAAAAATAATAATAATAATATTTTAATTAAAAAATCGTTATTTGAAATAAAAATTAAGACGTTTGAAGTGAACTCGATTTTTAAAAAAAAAACTTCAATTTTTGTTGGAAAATAAAACAAAAGTTAGAAATTTTATCTTTACATGTTCAAATCTCTAGTAAATGCGAGAAATCAGGAACCAACAATGAAGCCCCAAATTCTCTCACAAAATTTGGTCTAACTCCTACAATTTTATTTTTGGATTCAAATCGTCTGTCAAATATTACTGTCCCAATTTGTGTCTAACCAACCAAATTGTCTTAAAAAAAGAGTTTGCATTTAATATTTCTAAGGTCAACTTCTTCTCCTTTTAACTTCTCAATCTTTTTTTTTTTTTTTTTTGTTTTTTTTTCCAAAAAAAAATTAAATGACTTTACTTTTGAAATTTCACTCTACAAAATATCATTTTCAAATTTTTTTTCCTCGTTTCTCTCATTTCATACGCATATTGTCTTTCTCTTTCCCACTCTCCACAAAATTTTCTCTTCCATAAGCCATTTTCTTTCTCTCCCTTAAAATTAGGGATTTAATACCAGTTTTTATATTTCTTTTAAATTTTTACCGGATTTTATATTTGAATATATACTATTTTAGAGTTGGGATCCTCTCCTTGGTCATTGTTTTTCCTTGGCATTCTTCAAGTGTAATTTACATATCAAGTTACATGAGAGAGAGAAAAGTGAACCAATCTTGACCATGTATTTTGTATTTTGCTTAGGTGTCATTAGATTATGGAATGTCAATGAAAAACAAACCAAAAAGAGGATCTTGATCCACTATTTTATTGATTGCAGTATTTTTAGATAAAATAAAATAAAAAAATTGAATTTAAAATTTTCAGATTATACATGTTGGTCTAGTTCGTTTTTTATGGTAAAAACAAAATACTTATATATATATATATATATATATATATATATATATACAGATTTTTCTATTATCAGTTCGTCCTGACAATAAATATATCAGGACAAAGAATGTAGACCACTAGATTTACATACTTTGACTTAAAGTGTATGCACTTGTCAAAACGTCTCCATAATTTGTGGTCCACCCTCGTCGTTCTGATATATATATTGTCAGGACGAAACTGACAACAGAAAGACTGTATATATATATATATATATTAACAATCCACATTCTTCATCCTGATATATTTTATATCAGGACGAACTGACAAAAGAAGAAAAAAAAAAAATATATATATATATATATATATACAGATTTTCTATTATCAGTTCGTCCTGATAATAAATATATCAGGACGAAGAATGTGGACCACTAGATTTACGTATTTTGACTCAAAGTGTATGCACTTGTCAAAACTTCTCCATAATCTGTGGTCCATATTCTTCGTCCTGATATATTTATTGTCAGGACGAACTGACAATAGAAAGACTATATATATATATATATATATATATATATATATATGGGAGAACTTTATAACTAGCCAAAAAATTAGTGGCTTTATTGTTTTTGTTCACCATTATTATTTTTATTGTTTTTGTCAAAATATCAAGTTTTTGGACAAGATTACCCTTCTTTACAAAAAATTTTTCCCTCTTTCTCTCTCTCCTTTTCTCATGCCTCCTTCTCTCTTTCTCTCCTCCTCTCTCTTTCACGTCTTCTCTCTCTCACGAGTTTATCGTCTTCTTCTTCTCTTTCTCTTTCTCTTTCTCCTTTTGTTTCCAGATTTTTTAAAAAAAATTCAGTTTTTTTTTTTTTGAAAAATTTTCAGATTAAAAAAAATGTTTGGATTTGAGTGTTAATTGTTGATTTATGGTTGTATTTAATTTTGGGTTGTGGTTGTTTTTATGAATGGTGGGAGTTGTGTTTGGGTTTGAGTTTTGTTGAAAAAAAATTGAGATTTTTCGGATTTGATCTTTTTCAAACAAACTTTTCAGATTTTATTTTGTTTAAACACACCAGGTAAACGAATTAAACACACCAGGCAAAATGAATTAAACACACCGGACTAATTAAACACACCAGGTAAAAAACACACCGGACTAATTAAACACACCAGGCAAACGAATTAAACACACCGGACTAATTAAACACACCAGGATAAAACGAATTAAACACACCTGGTGTGTTTAATTTGTTTGGTTTGGTATGTTTAATTTGTTTGATCTGGTGTGTTTAATATGTTTGGCATGGTGTGTTTAATTAGTCAGGTGTGTTTAATTGGTGGCATGGTGTGTTTAATTTGTTTGGTCTGGTGTGTTTAATATATTTGGTCTGGTGTGTTTAATTAGTCTAGTGTGTTTAATTGGTGGCATGGTATGTTTAATTAGTCCGGTGTTTAATTCATTTTACCTGCTGTGTTTAATTAGTCCGGTGTGTTTAATTGGGTTCCCCAGTGTGTTTAATTAATCTGATGTGTTTAATTAATTTATAACTGGTGTGTTTAATCGGTCAGCCTTGGTGTGTTTAATTGGTTTACACATGGTGTGTTTAATTGGTCAGCATTGGTGTGTTTAATTGGGTTCCCCAGTGTGTTTAATTGAGTTTCATTGATATGTTTAATTGATTTGATTTGGTGTGTTTAATTGGTTTGCCCTGGTGTGTTTAATTGATTTAACCAATTAAACACACCAGTAATAAACAATTACACACACCAGATATAACCAATTAAACACACACATTTTTCCAACTCAATTAAACACACCAGTAACACAATTAAACACACCAGTCCTGGAAAAAAAAATTCTGGAAAAACTGGACACTTAAACTTGAACACGAAAATCTGGAAAAAAATTTTAAAAAAATCTGGAATTTTTCAACAAAAAAAAAAAAAAAAAAACCTTAAACTTTTTTTAAAAATCTGGAAATTTTTTTACACAAAACAAAATCTGATTTTTTTAAAAAAACAAACAATATTTAAACTTAAGCACAACAACAACCACCCTTAAAATCAACAACTAACACTCAAATCCATACCTTTTTTAACTATGGAAAATTTTCAACCAAAAAAAAAAAACTGAAATTTTTTAATTCAAATCTAAAAATTTTTGCTTAAAAAAAAACCTGAAATTTTTTAAAAAATCTAGAAAATCAACCACAACCCAAACTTAAAAATCTAGAAAATCAAACAACAAAAATCTAGAGAACCAAATCTGAATTTAAAATTAAAAAAAATAAAATAAAATAAAATAAAATAAAATCTGATATTTTTTTTTTTTAACAAAACCCAAATCCAAACACAACTCCCACCTTTCATAAACACAACAACCACCATCAAATATGGAAATTTTCTTTGAAAAAAACGAAATCTAAAATTTTTTGTTAAAAAAAAAAAAAACTGAATTTTTTTAAAAAAAATCTGGAAAATAACGAGAAAGAGAAGGAGAAGGGAGGAGAGAAAGAGAAGAAGAAGAAGGAGGAGAGAAGGCGTGAAAGAGAAAGAGGAAGAAGAAGAACCGTGAGATAAAAGGAGAAAGAGAAGAGAGGAGAGAAAGAAGAAGAAGAAGAAGAACATGTGAGAGAGAAGAAGAGAGAGAGAGAGAGAGAAAAAAAAAGATTCTGTGGAAAATGAGATAGAAAAGGAGAGAGAAGAGGTAATGAAAAAAAAAATGGGGAATGCTATCTACCTTTCCCATTTGCCTTTCCCATTTACCTTTCCCACTCATTGTTTGACACGTGTACACTTTTTCATTTAATAAAAAGCTCTAACTTTTTGCTACAAAGCTTATTTACATATTTATCCCTTATTAATGAAATGATAAAAACAACCATCAAGGGTAAATATGTAAACAAGCTTTGTAGTAAAAAGTGAGTGCTTTTTATTAAATGAAAAAGTGTACACGTGTCAAACAATGAGTGGGAAAGGTAAATGGGAAAGGCAAATGGGAAAGGTAGATAGCATTCCCCAAAAAAAATAGGGGCAATTATGTTCTCACAGCCCATTTGTTGACAAAAACAATAAAAATGATAATTTGTGACAAAAACAATAAGACCCCATAATTTTTGACTAAAAAGGCCTATTTCCTCTATATATATATATATATGAGTTAGGCTAAATTAACTTAAAATTGTGACTTAAAATGTTGACTACAACATCTTAACCACACATTGGCTCTTAATCAAATTGTTGAAATTTGAATGTATTTATAACTCTTGGATTAAGAGCCAATGAGTGGTTGAGATGTTGAAATCACCTTTTTAAGTAACTCTTTTAAATTACTCTAGCTTGACCCTATATATATATATATATATATATATATATAGTCTTTCTATTATCAGTTCAACTGACAATAAATATATCAGGACGAAGAATGTAAACCACAGATTATAGAGAAATTTTGATAAGTGCATACACTTTGAGTCAAAGTATGTAAATTTAGTGGTCCACATTCTTCGTCCTGATATATTTATTGTCAGTTCGAACTGATAATAGAAAAACTATATATATATATATATATATATATATATATATTAAGTTTTTGTTTTTTTATTTATTCAAACAACAAAGTCTTCCTCGTGTGTCCTAACTGCTCCCTCCGAAGAAATTAGGATTAGTTTGTAGATGTTGAAACCATGCTTTTGCAGGTCGATTCCATGCTTATTGTGTGCTGAAAGTTGAAACCATGCCTTTTCTTTGTTATTACTTGTTTCTTTTTGCAAGGACGTTTCTAGGATTAAATATCGGGATAGGTAAGAATAATTTTTTATATCGAACATCGAGAATACAAAAAATTTCATTAATTAAAAATAAAGATACATCTAATCAGGAGGATATGGTGAGGCTTATACCGTAAAATGTATATTCTTAATTTCAGGTTTGATAAGATGAGATTGGTCCAATAGTAAACCCCTCACATCTGCACAATAAGGTTGCAGATTCGAATTATCCCCCTTCCTAAAAACTCCGAATTAAAAATACTTAAATAAATGGGTACTGATATTGCCAGCTATAAATATGATAACCACACCCATATTTATAAGTATACTCATATATTAAATTCAAAATTAAATCATTACTATAAGCACCCATCTATAGTACCCATCTTAATCCCGGTAATACCCTTATTTAATGATTGTCCTTAATAGAAATTTCCTAATAAGGACAAATTAGTTTAATTAATAATGACAAATTAATTTAATTAAACTAATTTGTCCTTATTAGTAAATTTCTATTGGGATATTTTTGTAATTAAATTTTTTATTAAAATATAGTTGTGCTTAACATCGTCATGAGTAGCAATATCGGAAATAAATAAGTTAAAAATTAATTAAAAAATGTCAAAACAGATTATGAAAGGAACATGAAGTGCAAAATCAAACACTAATTAAGTAATAATTAGATTACTCTTAAAATTCTATAAACTAAAAATTACAGTAACCCTAAACTTTTAATACAAAATAATATTTAAATCCATAACATTCCTAAAAAAACATACCTAGTTGGAAGATCAATTCAATTGAAATGTTGACAAAAAAGACGAAGTCAAATTTTAGATAATCTCTCTCTTTTGAGAGAGAAAATTATCAGAGAAAATTACCCTAGTTGTCACTCACTTGGCTAAACATTATCAAAATGGTCATAGATGGTAATTTTAGTTATCAAAATGGTCATAGATGGTAATTTTAGTTCAAAATGGCCATTACAGACAAACAGTGTTACGGAAATTGTCATCCGTGAGGAAATTTACCTTAGTGGCCACCTATTTGGTGAGATACTACCTACGAGGCACCCAATTGTGAGTTAAAACTAATTTTTTTTTTTTTTTTTTTTTAAAAAAAAAACTAGTTTCAAATTAAAAAGTAAGAAAAATTATGTCTTAAAAAATCAATTTGAAAAAAAAAAATAATAATAATTTTTTTGAAAATTGACAAATTTCTAACTGTCCATCACATTGATGGACAGTTGGAGATAAATGTTTTTTTTTTTTCAAATTATTTAAAAAACAAAAGATTAGGTTTTTTCTGGATTTTTTTAAAAGATAACTTTTACCTTTCCTTTTTTTTTAAAAAAAAAAAAAAATTAAAGAAAAAATTTCTTTTAAACTTTATGTATAAAAAAATGTAAACATTTCTTGTTTTTTTTTTTTTTATTTATTATTATTTATTTAGTTAGTTTTAATTCATAAGTTGGTGGTCATATGGTAGAGTCTAAACAAATGGGTGGCCTCTTGTGTAAATTTCCTAACGAATAGTCATTTCCGTCATATTATTCATCTATAATGATAATTATGAACAGAATTTCCTATTTAATAATCATTTTGAACATACTTTACTATTTAATGGTGCGCCTAATTAGATGGGTTGCCACTCGATAATTACCTCAAATTATTATTATGAATTTAAAACTAAAACTGAAGCTTTAGGATAGTATAAATACAATTATGATTAACTTACTTTTGATGTTCATAGCTCTGTTTTTTGGTTTTCCCTTTTTTTTTATCCTAGTTGGCTTTGTAGCTTGATTAAATACGATGTAGCTTCTGCTTTTGCTAAGCAATGAAGTTTTCCTTTAATTTATTTTTTATTTTTTTATTTTTTTTATTTTTTTATTTTTAAATTTTCGAATATTTGATCTATACTAGATAAATGTTCTATAAGTTTTTCCAAATCTTTCGACATAATCACGAAACAGGTCCGATTAGTGTACGGTACGGCCTCTAAATGCCTTAAATAAAAAGTTATAGCCGCCCCAAAAGCCACCAACACATAAGTCAAATTCTCAAGCCAGTAACGATCAACAGAGTAATATCTTTTACCAATAATAATGCCATTCACTGGATTACAATAATTCTTGCTAGCAGTACCAACTGAAAAACCTAATCTTTTCGAAAAACAAGAATACGAAGAGAACCCAGAAAACTTAGCCGTGCTTGAAGACCCATTTTGGAGAATTCTTGAAGTGGGCTCTTGGACTGGAGCTCTGGTAACAATCCTGGAAGATAGATTGCGAAAGGCATCGGATGCGAATCTTGCTCGTCTGTAAAAGTTCATGATGGAAGTTGTTGAAAGTCACTCAGGATCTAAGTTTATATATATACGGAAATTATCCTATCAGTGCGCACTGATAGAATTATATAAGGACATTGAATGTGAGCCACTCGTTTACATATTTTGACTTGATATGTATGCACTTGTCAAATCACTCTTATAAATAAGTGGCTCACATTCAATATCCTGATAAAGTTGTATCAATGCATCCTGATAGGAACGGGACTGTATATATATATATCGGTCCCGTTCCTATCAGTGCATCCTAATATAACTTTATCAGGATATTGAATGTGAGCCACTCATTTATAACAGTGATTTGACAAGTGCATACATACCAAGTCAAAGTATGTAAAACGAGTGGCTCACATTCAATATCCTTATATAATTCTATCAGGATGCACTGATAGGATAATTTCCGTATATATATATATATATATATATAAACTCAAATTTCTAACCTAATTTTTTATTTCAGTATCTCAACCACCCATTTGCTCATGTGCTATCTATTCCAATGGTTGAAATATTGAAATCATAAATTTGAGTCATAAATTTGAGTTGATATAGTAATTTTCCAATAAGGACATTTTAAAATACACACGTTAAACACCTTTGATGAAATTGTATGTAATTGAATGTTTTTTGATGATATATTTTGTATGCATCCTAAGAAAAATAAAATAGACATTCAGTAAAAATTTGGAAATTTTTTTGATATGAAAACTATTTTTTCTTATATTTCCCTATTTTTAAATGTTTTATCTTCAAAAAAAGTCAGAAAAAATTAGTTCTTGAACTGATTTTTTTTTTTTTTTTTCATAAATGTATTTCAATGTTTTTATCATCCATACAAAAAATCAAATCAAAATTCAATATATTCCATTAAATTTTATCAAATGTGCTTAAAGTGTGCATCGTAAAAAGTTCTCATTGGAAAATTACTATATATTATATATATATAGAAAGAGAAAGCTTCTCACCTAAAACCCGACCGACCCACTTGTCAGGAGAGGGCATACACAACGTGGATTTGATCCAAAGGCTAATAAACATGGGTTTTGGACTCTTTTTTTTTTATTATATATATAAATCGTTTTAAAGATTAATAATGCTTCCTTAATTGATTCCTAAAAGACTTCATAAGCTGCACACCCTGATCTCTAAGTTGCAACAAAACCATTAAAGGTGTTTGGGAAATCATAGGGGATGGCAAAAACCCAGGTCCGGGCCGGGTATACCCAAACCCGGCCAAGTACCCGGGTTTTGACAGTTCGGGTACCCGACCCGAAAATACCCGGATTTTCGAATCCGGGTACCCAGCCCAGAAAAACCTAGCCGGGTTTTCGGGTATCCATACCCGGATTTTACCCAGGTTTTACCCTTCTTTTTTTTTAATTTTTTATTTATATAAGCTTGAATATATGTCATATGTGATACACTGATACGTGGAAAAAAAAAATTAAGGAGACTTTGTAGTAAATTATGGCATTAAAGAGTTTGGAATATTTAATATAATCCTACTAAATACTGACAACTACTAGCTTTGAAATATCAGTCCTCCTATCCTAGCCAATAAATTTTAAATTATCTAGGCAAAAAACCTGCCTACTCTCACTGGGTTCAAAATTGTTAGTTTTTTTATAAAAAAAAAATTCAAAACCAGGTACCCGGCTGGGTATCCGGGTATACCTGAACCCGGGCCGGAACACAACAGGCCCGGGTACCCGGACAACCCTTACCCGGTGCCGGGTAAGGCATGTCCTGGTTTTACCCGGGATTTCCGGCCCGGGTAAGGCCGGGTACCCGGCCCGGCCGGGTAAATTTGCCATCCCTAGGAAATCATTATTATTAATCAACATTTGGCATGAAATTAAATCCATGAATGTTCATGTTCATGTTCATGCATATCAATCAAATGAATACCACAAATAGTGATTCACTCACTCAACAGATTTATCAGCAAGAAACCAGAAACATGGTTGTGCTGAAACAACAAACAACAATAACATAAATTTTATAGGAACATGATTGTAACTGTCATGGATCAAAATATAAAGCAAAAATAGTACCATAAGACCACATCTCTACTAAACATTTCATCAAACAACTTCTGGGATCTAGTCAAAAAAACCCACAAGCCTATTTTATGATCATGAATAGTAGGCACAAAAGAAGAGGAGGCGGGAGATAAGGAAAATCGTGTGTAAATGGAAATTTTATGATCTGGGAATGTATTTGTTTGAGGCTTTGAGCTCTCTCATGTTCTTGCATTCTTCGATTGCGTTTCATCATCAAAATATGAAGCAAAATAGCACCAGCAAGACGCAAGTCCACATCCTCGACTGGGACATCAAACACTGCACCCCTTCCATCAGCTGTGTGAGTCAGCCATACTTTCATTAAGCTCCATGAAGATGTCACGGTTTCCAGTCATATGATTACTGAATCCAATATCTAAAAACCATCAACTTTTTGATTCATCTTCCCCATTATGCATGAGAAGCGTAAATATTATTCATCTACGAAATTTGCCTGGTTATCATCTCTATCTTTCCTCTTTTGATGCCAACAAACCCTTTCATCTTCGGCATTTGTAGTAGCAATCTTCTGTCTTATGATTATTTCTGTCGCAAATAATGCAATGAGATTGATTATTATGAGAGCTTTCTTTTGAACTCTCGCTAAGCAAATATTATGACAGAATCTACTAGCTTTGGCATATACATAACACAACTTCACATAGAAATGTGATCACCAGTGCCTGAGGAAGATGTTCTCAGTGGTGGTTTCGCTTAACTTGTCAGTAGCAGTTGTGCGATGAAGAGAATTCAATTTGGCGTACTTATTTGCTACTGCCTCAAAGAAAACCTTCGACTCAATAACCTGGTCTTATTTCTCTGTATATTGAGAGTGCTTCTTCCATGACTTTAGCTTGAGCCAGCATCTGAGCTCTCTTTTTCCCAGACGGATACAGCAAATTATCAACAGGAAATTGATCAAACTTCTCGTATACTTTGGGTACCACTCGAGGATCATAGCCTGCAGAAGCGAGCAGCATGAGCCCGATATAATCTGCTTCCATTTCCCTCCTATCAAAAATGAGAACAAGTAATATAAGGTCAGCACTAGCCATCTACTATACTGCATTTTGGCGAATGGCAAATGGCAAATACAAGGGTCAAAGGTCAGTCTCGGTACCTCAAGAACAAGAAATTACAAAATAAGGGTAGTAGAAAAGTCACAGCCAACTCAAATCAAGATGGTGACAATAACACTAGTTTTTTACTTTCTAATAATATTGACATTGACAGAACTCAAGACTAAGAAACCATGTCAATAGCATCTTCACCAGGATTCCAACCGTATATCATATTTGCATATGATCCATTAAAAGTACATAAATGGGACCTGACCAAATTTAGAACTACCAAAACAGGTTAGCAACCTGATACTGTGGCACCCATACACAATCAATTTCATGGATATTTACCCGGACATCATTACTACATAATAGATGCTATACTACAATCTAATCTTTCAGTGGAAATAAAAGTTTTTACTCCTTCAATAGTTTTTATTCCTTTCCATAAAAATGACATACTAATTTCAAAATACAACACCCAAAAGTTACCTCATGCCCAATGATAGTAATTTGTAACAATAAAACATCATCACAATGAAGCGAACATGCATACAAATTTAAATACAGCACCCAAAAGTTATTCAAGAGAATAGAATAAACCCAAGAAAACATACTTCTGGGCGAAAGGTGGCTTAGAGAGAAGAGTTGAAATTGAGTCGACAAACAACACATTCCTTGTAAGACTTTCAGCTACATGTCGAGCCACAGCATGTCCAACCTAATTAGAATAGGTAACACAAACCATCAATCAAAAATCCCCTACCAAAACTAAAATAGAAATGCTACTACAAAACACATTACACATTTAGAGGATTCAATAATATGTTACCTCATGCCCAATAACAGTTGCTAGCTCCTCATCAGTTCCAAAATGCTCAAGCAACCCTGTAAACACCACAATCTTTCCCCCGGACATGTAAACTGCTTCGACAATAGGCTTATTCACCACCAAAACCTCCCAATTCAAACCTTCCAAATGAGAAGTCGTTGCTTGAAACCATTTCTCTTGACCCTTCTTCCTAGTATGTTGAAGAATCTGGTCTTCTTTGCCCAATTTTCCATCAATCCTCCCTTCTCCGCCCTCAGTCAACGTATCGTGGGCTCTCCCTTCATCAGTCTCAGAAGAGGCATACCTCACACTCCCCACATTCTCAAGGCTTAACTCTCTCTGCAAAGCCTCAATTATTTCCTTGGAAATCAACATGACACGCACGCTATCCTGGTGTGTTGCAGGCAATATTTGGTCCTTAAATGAAGCCTTCCAATGCTGAAACTGGGACTCGCCACCCCGTTTCTCCATAGCTTTGGACATAATCACGAAACGAGTCCGATTAGTGTACGGTACTGTCTCTAAATGCCTAAAATAATAAGTGATAGCAGCCCCAAAAGCCACCAACACACAAGTAAAATTCTCAAGCCAGTAACGATCGACAGAGAAATATCTCTTTCCAATAATAATGTCATTCACCGAATTACAATAATTCTTGCTAGTAGCACCAACTGAAAAACCAAATCTTTTCGAAAAACAAGAATACGTAGAGAACCCAGAAAACTTAGCTGCGTTTGAAGACCCATTTTGGAGGATTCTTGAATTGGGTTCTTGGACTGGAGCTCTGTTAAAAATCCTGGAAGACAGATCGCGAAAGGCATCCGATGCGAATCTTGCTCGTCTGTAAAAGTTCATGATGGAAGTGGTTGAAAAACATTCAGGATCGATGTAGCATTGTTTCAGGAAGCCAGGTAAAAATTGAATCAAAATGAAAAACAAAGACTAGAAAATTTGAATGAAGTAGAAGACGTTGGAGCATCGTCGTTTTTCATCGGGTGTATTAGGTTTGGATTTTAATAGACAAATTTTGGGTGCTAACTATCAGGATTATTTAGACTTTAACTTTTTTTGGACTGTTTTTTAAAATATAGGCTCTATAAATTTGCTAACAAATATACTTAATCCGAGAAAACTAGCTAGCTGACTCCTAAATTTATGGGCTCTATAAATTTCTCGGATTATTTAAGGACTCAAACTAGCTAGTTGACCTAATCCGAGAAAACTCAAATAAGATATACTTTTTTAGAACATGTATAAGTATAATGAAAATGTGCATAAATAAATATCATAATAGTATGAATAACGGCTATCAACAGATTCTTCAAAAATCATTTTATAGGTATCATATGGCTTAATATCTCTCAATCCATCTAATTAGTGAAAAAAAAAAAAAAATTACCGGAACATGTAATCCTCCCGTCTAATATATCTCTCTCTACATATGGTCAGCTATGCTAAAAGGTAGTTGGCTGCCAACTCTTCGTTCTTGTTGCAGGAAAAGAACACGTCAAGCACAACCATCAGATGACTTCAAGTTGAATCATCAGATGACAAAGAACCGGTCACTAAAATAATTGATATGCATAATATTGCTCGATCCATGAATAAATCACGATAACAGTGTACTTATCCAACATAAACTCATGTAAGAACTTATACGTTCTATGGCTTCACGCGAGCATGAAAAATCTGATAGGAGAGGCGAGCATGAAAAATCTGATAGGAGAGGGTAAGACAATTTTAGAGTCTTGGTATTTATAGTTATTCGAATACCACCGGACTACATCAAAACCCACATCTCTACTAAACATTTCATCAAACAACTTATGGGAATCTGGGATCTAGTCACAAACCCACAAGCCATATACAAACTAATCATAAAATTTTGCACAAAAACATCATCAGACAACCCATTTTTAATGGCTTGACCATGAATAGTAGACCCCACAAGGTACAAAAGAAGAAATAAGGAAAATCGTGTTGGTTCTTGTGTGTATATGGAGATTTTATGATCTGGGAATGTATTTGTTTGAGCTCTCTCATGTTCTTGCTTTCTTCGATTGTGTTTCTGAGAATTGAAAATTTGGCTGGAAATGTTATGGACATTGACAAAACTCAAGTGAACCCAGAACAGCATTATTCACTGCAAGACCAAGTGTTAAATTTCAGATTCACATTTGGAAACAAAAATCAAAACTGAACCATACTTCCCTTGTAACTGTACGTCGATATATTAACACTTTTTGCTTTTACAAAGTTGGAAAATGTCCCAATTACAAAAGCCAGGATACAACAGTGTAATCATCCATTTAGAAAAACATCATCTTTGTGATTTCTTCTACAGGCAAAAGAAACGAAAAATGGATAATTCAATTTGGCATACGTATTTGCTACTGCCTCAAAGAAAACCTTCAACTCCGTAACCTGATCTTATTTCTCTATATATAGAGAGTGCTTCTTCCATGACTTTAGCTTGAGCCAGCAATTGAGCTCTCTTCCTCCCAGACGGATGGGTAGAAAGATAATCTTTCAGCCGCGAATTATCACCAGAAATTTGATCTAACTTCTCGTATACTTTAGGTGCCACTCGAGGATCATAGCCAGCAGAAGCAACCAGCAGGAGCCCAATATAATCTGCTTCCATTTCCATCCTGTCGAAATTGAGAACAAGTAATATAAGGTCAGCACTTGAAAGCTAATTAATGTTCCATCTACCATACTGCATTTTGGCGAATGGCAAATACTAAGGTCAGTCTCAAGACCACAAGAATAAGAAATTACATAACGATATAAACAAAAAAACCACAGCCAATTTAAAATCACAATGGTGACAATGACACTAGTTTTTTAGTATTTTTACTTTCTAAATTCTAATATGATTGACATTGACAGAACTATATTTATATCGTGTTAGTTATATAGCAAAAGCTCAATTAACAAAGCAAATATGTCAATAGATACTGTGGAACCCATACACTATCAATTTCATGGATATCTACCCAGACATCAGTAGAACAAAACAGATGCTAAACTACCATCTGATCTTTTAGTGGAAATGAAAGTTTACACACATCCTCCGGAATCATACTCACAACAATACAGGTTTCATTGAGCCACTAGGGAACTAAGAAAATCATATTCCCTCCGGATATGTAGAAAGAAGCCTTCTTTTAAGTATTCAAAGAATGCTCAGAGTCGCTACTCTGGTTGATTTCATGTTTGCGTTATATGCCACCGTTGATGAAATAAGTTAGGGGGTTGCAGACTAACACAAGAAGGTCACCTTGATTCCAATTTCGTATAAACGCATGGAATCTTGTTCCAATGAGAACATTTGATAAATCACTTAAACAGAACATGGTTTACATAGGCAAATTTACATTCAGGTCCGAGAGGGCCATGAAAATAGTTTTGTTCACAGACCAAATACTGAGAGAAAATGGACCACTGTTGTGCAAAACTCATAGAAAACTTTGAACAATGCTAATGATCAACAGAGATAAAGAGAACAGAAATTGAAAAGAGACAAAAGAATTTTTAGTGGTTCGATCAATTTGATCTACATCCACTGAGTTGCTGCTGGAGTTTTCATTATGAATTGGCAAAAAAATACACACTCAAAGATCAAGTTCACTGAGATACTAAACCAGAGAAAACACAATGAAACAGTAATACTCTCACACCAGAATTCTCTGTACTCAGCACGCTTTTTTTCTCACTCTTACAAAGCCTCACTCAATTACAAAGAATTATCCCACTACCAGCAATCAGCCGATCACCATCTAATAGCTCAAGTGCTCAACACTAATTTGACAGCCGTAGAACTAACTAACCGCTTGCTAAAACTAAAGTGGGAAATTAACAGTAGCAAGAGCAAGCACTCACAAAATGAGATTCTGATCTCTCCTTGCCTTGTCACCAAGTGAATTTGAGTCAAAAATCTCACAAACACCAAACTACTAGCACTTTCCTTTTGACATGGAAAATCAAATTTTTAAATATGAAAAAATAATAATAATAAACCTACCTATGAATTCAATGCAGGGGATACACAATGCCTATGTACCAAAAATAAACATTTGTGCCTTCTGACTGCAAAATGGCTGAGCACACATAGCCTACCAGAGAAATAAATAAATAAATAAATATATAAATATATATATATATATATATGCACACACACACTCAATGCAAACCATCCAATGGCCAACTAAGAAAGAAGTCTCTACCAAGAAACCTTAACTTCAGTAAGATATTAAGCCAAATTGCACCTGTTATGTGAGGATTTAATTCATATGTAAGGCATACCAAAGCCCTAAAACACTAGATTTCTTCTTTTCTTTTTTCCTTATTGGCTGTTGGCTATGGCATGGATCTAAACTAACATTAAGAAACCAACGCCATGAGACAGGTAAAACAAAATATCACCAATGATTTAGCTACACAAGCATAGATTGACAGCACTAGATAGTTCCCCCGATTGTAATTTGTAAACAATACAACATCATCAAAATGAAGCGAACGTGCATACAAATGTAAACATAACGCCAAAAGTTATTCAAGAGAATAGAATAAGCAAAGAAAACATACTTCCGGGAGAAAGGTAGCCTCAAGAGAAGAGTTGAAACTGTGTTAACAAGATCAGGCATAATAAACTGATATAGGACCAGTTGTAGGATGGTAAACCACAAATTCTTTGTAATCCCTTCAGCTGAATGTCGAGCCACAGCATGTCCAACCTAGTTATAATAGCAAACATAAACCATCAATCAAAAGTCCCCTACCAAAACTAACATAGAAACGCTACTAGCCTACTACAAAACACATTTAAGGGATTCAATATGTTACCTCATGCCCAATAATAGTTGCTATCTCCTCATCGGTTCTAAAATGCTCAAGCAACCCTGTAAACACCACAATCTTTCCCCCAGGTAAGCAAAAAGCATTGACAACAGGCTCATTCACCACCAAAACCTCCCAATTCAAACCATCCAAATGAGAAGTCGCCGATTGTAACCCTTTCTCTTGACCCTTCTTCCTAGTAAGTTGAACCCACTTATCATCAAGAATCTCATCGTCTTTGCTCCATTTCCCCTCAAACTTCCCTTCGCCGCCCTCGGTCAGTGCCATCAACGTGTCGTGAGCTCTCCCTTCCTGCATTGCATCAGTCTCAGAAGACGCATACCTCATATCACTCCACACGGTCTCATGGCTCAACCCTCTCTGCAAAGCCTCAATTATTTCCTTTGAAATCAACCTGACACGCAGACTATCCGGGTGTATCGCAGGCAATATCTTGCCCTTATATGAAGCCTTCATCTGCTGAAACTGGGACTCACCAATCCGTTTCTCCATATCTTTCGACAAGAGCACGAAATGGGTCCTCTTAGTGTACGGTACAGTCTCTAAATTCCCAAAATACAAAGTGATCACAACCCCAGAACCCACCAACACAACCATCATCAAATTTCTCGGATTCTGAAGCCACTTTCTAGGTCCTCGTGGCCTGAAATGCTGTACCCGGTAACGATCGACATAATAGTATCTCCTCCCAATACCAATATCCGAATTACAATAATTCTTACTAGTACCAACTGAAAAACCTAGTCTTTTCGAAAAACAAGAATATGAAGAGAACCCAGAAAACTTAGCTGCGTTTGATGACCCATTTTGGAAGATTCTTGAAGTGGGTTCTTGGATTGAAGCTCTGGTAACAATCCGGGAAGAAAGATTGCGAAAGGCATCGAATGCTAATCTTCCTCGTCTGTAACAGCTCATGATTGAAGGGGTTGAAAAACGTTCAGGGTCGATGTAGCGTTGTTTCAGGAAGCCAACTAAAAATTGAATGAAAAAAGAAAAGGGGGTGATGGGGAAACAAAGAAAATAAATAAATAAATTTTGAATGAAGTAGAAGCCTGTGGAGTTTCTTTAGTTATGACTTACGAGTTATGACAAGTGGGCCCGACGTATATTCGGATCTATCCATCCGGGTTTTGGATATATATTTTTCACTCGTACCGGATTGATTTAGCTAAGCTTATATAGTCTAGGTAATTTTCTTTTAGTTTATTTTATAAGATTTTTGTACACCCATAGTAGCTAAACCACTGGATTAACGTTCTAATCTCTAGCAAAGCTAAATTAATTGGAATTGAACTAATAATTTTAATTATTTTCTTGAAAACCGACACCGAATGACCCGAACCTAAAAAAATCAAACGTCAAATGCGCCATACATATATGATATATGTATTCTTACAGTAAGCCATAATTCGATAAATATTACACTTTTAAATTCAAATTATATAATCATTCACGATTGCTTAGTTAAGAATACATAATACTTTAAAAATAAACTAGAATAAACGATCAAGTAATCTTCTTACACTTCGGTCAAAATTTGAATGGGTAAACGGGAAAAACCCAGAGAAAATTAAACAGATAATAAAAGCTTAAACCAATAAATAAAAACAACAAAAAAGGAGAAAAAATAATTCCTATACGAGCCATTCTAGGGTTAAAAGTCCGTGGACATAGCCCCATATTGAATATTTTTCTTCATCATAAAGAAAATTAATTTGCCTATATAATATAAATTCTTCTATTGATTGGCCAACCAGATCAACGGCAGCTTTCATGACTTTCACCATCTGCGGCCTCCTCTTCCACCACCACCACTAGAAAACCTATCATTTCTTCGACCAGAAAATCCACCACCACCACCTCTGCCACCCGAAAACCTACCACCACCTCTCCCAAAGCCACCACGACCGCCACCACCAAATCTTCCTCTCACCTCTTCTTTTTCTTGCAAGGGAGGCAATGTTTTCACCACCTCTAGGCTGACATTGGCAGCATTATCCTGGCCTGCAAACAAAATGAATGATAAATTATCAAATAAAACTTGAGCAACTCCATGAATGTGAATGCGAATGCATAGCAATAACTGTCATGGATCGAAATATAAAGCAAAAGTAGTACCAGCAAGATACAAGTCCACATCCTCCACTGGGACATCAAACACTGCACCCCTTCCATCAGCTGTGAGAGCAACACCCTTCACCAACTCTACCTTCTCCTCAGGCACAAATCTCCTCAAGACATTGTAAGCGAAGCTGCAAAACATCATGAAAGAGTCAAGACAGTAGACTTTTAAACAGCTCCCATGACAGAACAATACAGACCATTATCCTAATTGGATAGCTTAGATTCTTTACTTAAAATTGGAACTCTTAACTTTTTTTGTAGAATGATTCTTTTTTCTTTTTGTGGAATGTGAACATTATCAAAAGATCAAAGCAGAAGTGGGAAAGTTCTAGAAGCTCACGATGCTGTGTAGATGGGTTTTCCGGCTTCAAGATGCACTGTAACATGGTCCTCCAAAGAATTGAGAAGTGATCTACTCTTTATATCAGTGAAACCCTGCAATTCAAGCAACAAGCCAATTGATTAAATACAAAAAAAAAATCAAGAACTTGGTGAAGAAAACAAACAAAAGAACTTACAGCAGCCTTGGCAAGAGCTTTTGAAAGGAGATCAACTGCTGATAGACCAGAAGTGTTCAGTAGCTCCTCAGCAGCAGACTTGAAGGCAGGAATAACACTGCAATTTCTTACATGCATTATTAAAAACAATTCAGGAAAATTATACCTTAAACCTCTTAAGAATAGACTGAAAAAGCATACCTATCAGAAACTTGGATTATTGATTCTGCTATTTCTCCACCAGCAGCTTTCGCCATATCAGCTGCCTGAGGAGCAGATATGTGCTCAAATTTCACACCAGATTCTCTTTCTATCCTAGATACACTTGACTTTCTTGGATCATAAAGCATGACAGCAACTCCACTATTGCCTAAAAAAAAGGAAATAGGCATCAGAACCTCATCAAACTGAATGCATTCAATACAACAATTACATAGCAAGGTTTCCATGTATACCTGCTCTTCCTGTTCGTCCAGATCGATGGATATACGCTTCTACATCACGTGGAGGCTCACACTAAACCAGAAACATTAATGTGAGTATATTCCACACAGAGACGTTATTAAAATATTCCCAAGACTAACTTATAAGTAGAGACAAACCTGGATAATTAACTGCACATCATTAATGTCCAAACCCCGTGCTGCCACATTAGTTGCCACCAATGTCAGGAACTTGCCTGACCTGAACCCAGTGAGTGTGATCTACAAGTACAAGATCACAAATTAAGAAAACGCGAGAAGAATTAATTAATTAGAAATAAAACAATCAGTTCCATTTGTTTTTAGAAAAAGATTTTTATAGACAAGTCTCATAAGGAAGATATCAAAATTTTCCTTAAACAATGTTAATTAGATAACAACCAGCTTATAACAAAGAAAGCATAGTGGTCAGCATATTTCCATGGGTGAATGATGATCACAACAACCTTGCCCACGACTCCAATTTTTCCACACAGGTTATAAACCTAAAATTTAAATGGCCGATTGCTGGATATGTGGTAACTGTTCAGCCTATTCTTTAAATGTGCATACAGTTCTACCACGTACAGGGCCAGCTAAATCCACTGAATGTGCCTAAAACTTTTTTTTTTCCCTTTTTTCAGTGTATCCTATAAAGAAGAAATAGAACAGTGCATGGAAACAATTTACCTCGCGCTGAGACTGCTGTATGTCCCCATGTAAAGCTCGTGCTCCAGGCAAAAATTCAGCAAGTTGGGAAGCAGATTCCTTTGTCTCGGTGAAAATAATGGTGCGACCTCCACTGGACCAGAAAAAACCCCAAAGTTAGACATGAATAAAGATATTCAATAGATAGTGAGACTTTGATCAACATATTGTATTTTACAGCCATCAAGAACAGGAAACAACTAACCTGCTATAACAACGAATGATATCAGGAATAACTTGAGATCTTGCTGAACTAGAACAGGGAAGAACAATATGCCTGACATTGGTACTAGCCTTCATTTTTTCATTTCCAACAAGATCTATGGTTTTCTTATTTGGTTTAAAAAATCTAGACGCAATCTGCCAATATAAAACACGAGTTTTAGTCAAACAGGGAGAAAGAAAGTGATAATGATATATAAAGAAAGCATCATGCTATCTCATATAACAGCATAACTTGTATTATTGGAGAAAGTTTCAGCATATATAATTCTGCAAGAAATCACAATCCAGTATCATAGTCAAAAGACTCAAGACACATACATTTTTCACCCAAGTTGGCAAGGTGGCACTGAAGAGAAGTGTCTGAACTTTACTGACATCCTGAACTTTGCCTACAAAATTCAATTACAGAGAATTAATAATGCACAAGAAAACCAACTAAGTGAGCACTTTATATGAAGAAAGGCATACCAAGTATAAGTTCAACATCTTCAACAAATCCCATCCTAAGCATTTCATCAGCCTCATCAAGGACCCGAAACTTCAATGAACCGAAGTCAATATTGTTCCTCTCAAGGTGATCCTATACATATTTGCATTTAAGTTAATATCCCAAGATCAATGAATATATTATACATCCAAAATTTCACATGCAAATAATTTTCGATGCATTATTGAAATTGGTATAAAGGGGTACCTTGACACGGCCAGGTGTTCCAATAACTACATCAACCCCTCTCTTTAATTTAAACTCCTGAGAATGATAGGGAGCTCCTCCATATAAGCAACATGAGACTAACCCCATTGCCCCACCATAGACCTCAAAGTCTTCAGACACCTAAGACCCAAAGAGTGTCAAATCATAAAGTTTCAGGGAAAAAAAAAATCAAGAACTAGATCTCTCATGCAATACCTGTTTGGCCAATTCCCTAGTAGGTAAAAGGACCAAAACACTTGGTGCCCTGCCATATCCAGTATTCTTTGATGCTTTTGTCGGGCCATTCATCAGAGACTCTAAAATTGGCAACACAAAGGCCAGTGTTTTACCCTGTATCATTTGAAACACGCCAAGATGTATAAATAAAACAGGAAACTCATGACAACAACAGTCCTCAACCACAAAGAACTAAAAAACCAAAGAACAATTTACATGAAAAGCATTTAACTCAATATACAATTCCCATTAAACCCAGCAAGCTCACTGTTTAAAAAATCAACTGCAGAACATTCAACAAAAACTAGAATCATGGTTCCATTATTTGATCTCATTGAAGTAACATGAACTGTTTTCGATATCAAAGTCATGTTTATAATTATAATTCCAATCAAACAACACATAACACTACATTTAATAATTCAAAACAAAAAATTTAACATTAGGTAAGAAGTTATACCTGACCGGTCCGTGCACGTCCAACCAAATCAGAACCGTCAAGAATCATATCAAAAGTCATGGCCTGAATTGGAAACAAAGCTTCAATCCCTTTCGACTTGAGCTTCTCTCTCAATGGCTCTGATATCCGAAACCGCGTGACCGCATTCGGATTCTCGGCCTCAATGACCTCGCGCTCCTCCGAATCGGAAACTTTCAACTTCTTCTTCTTCTTCTCCGACTTCAAATTAACAGGCTCACCTAACTCGGAGCTCGTCTCGCTTCTCTCTTCTTCTTCGTCATCATCGGAAGCCTTCCGTTTCTTGCTCTCCTTCTTCTTACTCTTCTTCTTCACCGAATCGCCGTCCTCGTCGGACTCCGCCGCCTTCAGCTTCAACTCCTTCTTCTTCCTCTTCTCTATAGAATAGTCTGCTTCCTCTTGACTATCCAGCACTATTTTCTTCTTCATCTTCTTCTCTTCTTTTTGCTCCTTTCGATCGACGATGGCTAAAGAAGGCATGGTTAGATAGATATAGAGAGATACACACAGAGCGAGAGATATATAGAGACGGAGATTGTGAGAGTTTCTCCTGCTACAAAGTGATGTTGCGGTGAAGTGCAGAAGCAGGAGAGAAAGAGGAAGAGAAAAATTGTTAGGGTTTGTGTTTTATGGTTTTGCAGTGATTCCGGACCAACAGGGTGTTTGGTAAAATTGTGGGGAAGCCCAACTGTTTCTGAAAAGCTAACAATTTGTAGCTTTTGGATTTCCACTTCCCGGGGAAGCAGTTTTCTCAAAGGCGCTAAAATGTTTTTTTTAATGAAATTTTACCAACTTTCCTATTTTATCCTTGCCTTTCTTGAAATTTACCAACAGCAGCCACGATTCATTCGACCTTCATTTCTCACCTCATCTCCTATTCTCATCTCTCGCTTACTCTTCTCCAGCAGCCTCTGAATTCGATTCGAGCTATCCAAGGTATTCTCTAATATCCTTATCTCAAATTTCATACCAATATCTCTTCTCCAGCTAGCCTCTGTTAGCATTTTATGGTTTGTGTTAACTTTTCACTGTCAGTGGTCAAATTTCGCAAAACCATTATTAAATGGAAACTGACAAATTGTAAAGCTCTACATGACGTGCGTGTGCGTGTGCATTTTTTTTTTTTTCAAATCAATTACTTGCATGGAATTCCTTTGAACGATTTTCGAAAGCTTTGTGTAATGTGTTCCTGTTTTAGGGTTTGATTTTTAATTGCAGTTTTGGGGGATTTTGTCTAATTTTAATTGAAACAATGAGAAAATATAAAGACAAAATTTGGAATTAAGCTCTGAATGATCATATTTCCTCTTAGCATTTGAATGCAATATTACTGTCAAAGCTTCAATTTACATGCATTTCTTGTGTAATGAATTGTAAAAGTTGAATAGTAGTGTTGTGATTCTTTTGATTGTAGTCTGTAGAAGATACCTAGATATGCATAACAAAGATGCTATCCATCCTTAGATGAATTGTTTTTACAAGTTTTTGTCTTGCTTTTTTCCAGTTCAGAAACAAATGATCCTGAAGTCACAGTTTCTGATTCTTTTTCTTATTTTTTCTTTGTTGATCTGGTTTGCATATAGACATATATAGTTACTAGCTCATATGTGAATGCCATAACGTTTACTGTATCATCTGTTTCTAATTTTACTTTCAATAGATGAATCTTTCACTGCGTGGTTGTAATTTGGTCGTAATGTTTCTTGGAGCCAAAATAACAAGATTTATTACTATAATTAAGAGTAAAATCCTACTAAATATGAATTAAGAGTATTCAGAGGGAGATCAGTTGTATTCCTTTTTTGAGAAACTTTGACCGTTTTGAAGGTGAATGAGCTTGTCGTTTTATTCTTATTACGTTTGCTTTGTATTCTGCAAAGTTGGCATATATTTATTTTGGTTAAACTTATAGTAAATACAAAAAAGAAAAATTATTATAGTTTTATGCAAGTGTCCATCGATTGAGTTAACAGCAAGTTTAAATGCTCATTTTGTTCTGATGTAGGACAGTTTAGGAGATTTTCAAATCTAATTGAATTTGTTTAGGATTTCCCTTTTAGTTAGTTTTTGGCAATAACTCAAATGACCTTTCCAGATTATTTACACAAAGCTTTGTGTAATGTGTTCCTTTCCAGATTATTTTCAAACTTTGCTGTCGAAATTCAAACTTTGATGTCAAATTTTTGATTTGTGCTGTCAAACTTTCAAACTTTTTGCTGGTTGATTTTTGTTGTTTCATACTTTTTATTTTGAGGAAATTGGGGCTTTTACACTTGCAATTTTGTATTCTGTTGTAATAATTGTATGCTAGATTGTGTATGAAGTTTGCTTGTCATTTTCATGAAACTTTATATGTTTTTTTAATTCAATTGTAAGTATTTGGTTGGATTTTTGTGATGAACATTGAAATGTATTTGTGTTTGTGTATTTGGTTGGATTTTTATGACGAACAAGTAAAGTGATTATTAAAAATTAAAAATGGACATATTTATTATAAGAAAAATAAAAAATAAAAATCCTCTGTTTGTTGTACTCTTTGCAGGTCAAGCATTTTTTATGCCAAGGCTGGAATTGCTCTAAACGATAACTATGTGAAACTTGTGTCATGGTATGACAACGAATGGGGATACAGGTAACTTAATCTTCTTCACTTTGTCTTTCTTTCTTTGTTAATTACTTCAACATTTGCAGGAACCTCCGTGGCATATGCTTGACATGTTGATGTTATTGTTTTTTCAGCTCTCATGTGATCGACTTGATCGTCCACATAGCAAAGTCAAGCTAAGCTCAGAAGGCAATGTTGCTGATGATCCAAAGGCTTTTTTCTTTCCCCAATTATGTTGAGATCTGCTTGGAGCTTGAAGATTTGGAATAAACATGAGAGTGCCATATGTTTCTGTTTTTTTAATTTAGATGCTAGTTTCGATTTTTATCATCCTCTTTTAGGATTTTCAAAGGCAAAGCTGAACAATTTTCTGTTTTTATAAAAGCGGTAGATGGTCCTCTAATAATTGAGTGATGAGTATTTTATTTTTTGATCAATTCTTTCTCTTAGTATATTTTATATTATTTGTGTTGCATCTATATCTTTTCGATGAATGGATGAGTGGAAAAATTTTCATTGTTTAGCCAAACTAAAAATGATGATGGGTTCTATTGCCCATAAAAGCAATAAGTGTTTTGGAGATGAGTTCTATTGTACAAAAAATCGCAATATAGGTGTTTGGAGACCTCTCTCTTGGAGTCTGTGTGTTGGGAGTCCATATTTTTCAATTATGGAAATATACATTTGGGTCGTTTTGTAGTTTAATCTCGGTCATATAGATGCAATCCTGAGGATGTCATGTCAAGTTCTAACGAGGAAGTAAGAAAGCCCACAAAGTGATTAAGATGATTGATATGATAAAAACTAGTCCAGGATGTCAATAACAAGTACCAAACTGGAAGTATAAGGGGAAGAAATCACCAAAACCGTGTCTTAAGAGTATCAAGAAAGTCATATGTATTATTTTAATAGTCTCAAGATGTGTTCAGAGATGTTCTCTAGAAGCATTTTTTACTCACTCACTAATACTTCTAGCAAAATATTCAACAATACGTGCACGAGAAGCAACTGATAGCTGCTTTCCCTCTAAATAGTAAATACTAGTCCCTGAAAAACATTTCATATAGAAGCACTTATCAAAGAAGCATTCTAAGCTATTTGTTGCTCTAAAATCACAGTTTTGTTTATTTTAAAGTGAACACTGCAAAGCAAGTAAGACTGTAAAAATGTTTCATAGTTATGGATACATAATAATCTTCTATAGCAATGTAGTTGTACTGTATGTATAACTACGACAACATGGTAACTAAAAACTTACAACAGAGCACAGAGAACGAACCCCAGAATCACATATGTAAACCAACTTCGGACAGATTGGTGTTGTGAAGAAGAAGCGCTATGGCACAAATCGAATCCATACCATACATCATGAGGAATAAAAGTGTTGTAGTAAAACGAAACATCTCTTGCATTATAACCAGAAATCTTCACAGTCTCTGGTTTCCAACCATCAGGTCCACTTCGATAGAGATACACATAACAGATTTGATATGCACATGGTCCACTTATCTGAAATGAATCTGACGAACAGCGCTCGAATGTTCGTGTAGACGGATCGTCCAGTCTTGGTACATATACCTGATTAATAATCATAATAACATTATTATCATAAATATAAAAAATATATATATATATATTAAGTTCAATTGCATACACTCTATCAAGGACTGCTTTCATATGTATTGGATATATGAAAAACATATTTGATCTAGCATACGAGAATCCCATCAAAATTTTACCGAAGTATAATGTAATTTCCTTATTTAGCTTTAAACTCTATCCTGCAATGTTTAGTCAAACTTTAGGTACATTTTTTACACCATCGAAAGCATTTACTATCCATCAATCGCCTGTTCACTTTCGTAGTCCAGAATTTTGAAGAAACATCAGAGAGCTACTTCATTCATATCAAACTCCTCCTTATCTAATAATAACTTCAATTTTACTACCCGAAAAAGAGACTTTTGTTTAAATCCTCTTTGTTAGTTATGTTTTCACAGTTCAGGATTGTAGCCTTGAGGACTGCCTAAGTGAGCAATATCTTCTCTTAATAAGTAATCTAATGCAGGACAAATGCTTTTGAATCTAGCAGAAACACTAGTTATAATTCTCTACAACACCGATGAGATAACAAACTAAAAACGATCAATGAATTCTTAACTTGATGCATCAAACCAGGTACTCAATCAATTCTTATTAGAATCGTAATAAAACGAATACCATCTGAACTACACATCAAAGTGCCACTATATCACTAATCACTATAGCAACAACTTTGTTCTATAGAGTGACTAAACGGTTCAATCATGAAACATATCATTAAACACACACATTAATGAACAACACGAAGCTTTTAATCTCATGTATTAAATTTGCTTGCAATATATACACACATATATAAAATAAATACTAAATTCTGGATTACTTTCTGCCTAAGTATCAAAAAACCTTATATCAAATTTCATAATCATCATAAAATTTTATATATTGTCCTAATCAGATGTAAATATAATTATATATATATATATATATATATATTCCAACACAAAAATAAAATAAAAATTGCAAACCTGATTGCCATAAGCATCGCCAAAAGAGAGACTAATATGATCTCGAGTGTAGACGCTTGAAGAACAACTCGTTGTTATAATCACCGAGTAAGAACAGCTTCCTAGATTCTTTTTTTTTTTTTCAAAAAAAATAAAATAAAATAATTCAATAATCAAAAACTGAAAATCTGAAGAGAAAAAAAAAATCGAATAAAATAATATAAGTATTTTTGGACGAATTAACCGTACCTGAATATAACTGACATTAAACGATTCAAAAGCTCGAGGCTCCAAGCTCGTCGTTTCGGCGTCAGAGAGTAAAAACAGAGACGCAACGAGAAGCAGAAGCAGAAACGGAAGTGCTTTTGTCATTTTCTTCTTCTTCTAAATTTTTTTCTTTCTCAGAACTGCCTTGAATTGAAAAAGATGGACTCAGCAGAGCTCATACAAGGGCAAAACAGTCATTTCGGCTTTCGAGATATTAATTGTCCTTGTCAGTAGTGTATAAATAATATTTTAGAGTTTCAACTTTTAAGAACACGCGTCTCACAAAAATTTTCTTTAAAAAAAGAAAAGGCAAATTTCATACACTTACCCTAAGGTATAGCTAAAATGCTTAGAGTGTGTTTTGTATGGCTTTTCAAGTAGAGTTTCTTGAGTAGATGTTTTTATAGCTTCTAATGAGTAGAGCTTTTAACAAAAAAGGCTTTTGGTTATGTAAATTACAAAAAAAAGGTGTTGATAATATATTTTTAGAAATAGCTTTTGGTTAAGTGAATTACAAATAATGTGTTGACAATGTAATTATAATGAAAGAGTTATGGTGGAATATCTAAATTTTATAAATGGTAGTTAAGACAATTCATATGTTTTAAAAAAGCTAAAAAAAAAACTTTTTGGAAAAACCCAAATTTTGGTCTTCTCTAAGTAGATATAAAATGACTTTTTTAAAAGGTAATTGAGACAATTCATATATTAAAAAAGTTGTTTTGAATTTTACCAAACAACTAAAACAAACTTCAAAATAGCTTCTAGCATTAAAAAAACGCTTTTGATTCTTTCAAAAGTCATACCAAACATACACTTAGAGCTTGTTTGGTTGGGCTTTTGAAAAACCTATATTAATAAAAGATCTACTTGCAGTAGATCTATTAGAAATAGAGATTTTGAAAAAAAATATATATAGTTGTTTGATTGGTAAACTTTTTTAAAAAATATATATCTATTTGAAGAAACATCTCCCCATGAGCTTTTGCCTAGTAGATGTTTAAACTCTACTAGCTTCTACTCAATTTAAAATAAACAATCTCAAAAGCCCAACCAAACAACTCTAAAAAACTCAAATAGACATTGGTAGACCTTTTGAAACAGTAGAAAGCTCAACCAAACGAGCACTTAATGTTCAATCTTTAGTCTTAATTACACAAACATACTCACGTCAGTCAACAACAGTTAATAACGATTGACCAGATTTTTGGATAAAAAAACACAAATTGCTCATGCGTAAAATGCTTTAAAAAACAGAGGGTGAGGATGATGAATGACCTAGATATAAACTTAACAAATGAACGATCCAAATTTTTAATGAATATAAAATTAAATTAAATGTTAAGAAAAAAATTAACAAAGGCCGGGAAGAGATCATTATTATTTTTCTTTAAAATATTTTTTATTTTTATTTTTATTTATTTATACAATTTTTTTCTTTTTATTTATTGAAAATTTGGACTGTTCATTTTTTTATTTTATTGAAATACTACAACAATTTGAGATTTGGTGGAGGGGAACAAACCGACAGACTCGAATCCACTACTTATTGGTGTAGATGTAAGAGACAAACCTCATTTTATCAATTTGAACATTTCATTTTTTTTAAGCTTTATATATGTACCATTCATCATCGTCATCCTCTCTCTTTTAAGCTTTTAAGCACAAGAATTTTGGATTTTTCATCCGGAAAATCCGGTCAACAATTATCTATAACGGTTGTTGACCGACATAAGGGTATGTTTGTGTAGTTAAGGGAAAATGTTGAATATTAAGCTTTTTGGCATACCTCAAAGTAAGTTTACGCAATTTGCCCCTGAAAAAATATATATATATATATAAAATAAAAATAAAAATAAATAAATATAAGGGAAAATGTTGAATATTAAGCTTTTTGGCATACCTCAAAGTAAGTTTACGCAATTTGCCCCTGAAAAAATATATATATATATATATATAATAAAAATAAAAATAAATAAATAAAACAGAACACGCATCTCACAATGTTGATTATTCATTTATTCTTAGTGAAGTAAGTTGACCGTGAATACTCTAACCGTCTGATTATGATCGAACGGTTTGAAACACAAGAAAATTTATGGTGGTTAATATAGCTTAATTGAAGCTGGACCAGATTGAATCCAATAGGCCCAAACCATGACCCATTTTTTCTCTTGACCCAAATTCAACTTTGTATATAGAGTTGAATTGGACTGATATTTGGAAGTTGGGCCTCACCTAGTCTGCATTAAAGAAACCATTTCTGTTACAAAGAAATTAGCTAGCACCAAGCTCCTCACACTTGTATCATTACACTTTATTTGAGTAATTTATTCTCCAAAAGGTAAATATTAAATTTGACAAGTTTCTAATATATACCTTCCTCCTACAAATAGGTTAGGAGTCTGTCGAGATATACATAATCAAGTACTGTAATGATGAGCGTTGTTCGAATATTGGCTCCTACAAACAAAAAGATAGCTACTTACACCAAAAGAGTAAAAATTTCTCACGCATGCACTCTTATGAGTAAATCGTGACTCAGTTCTCAACAATTTCATATTCTTGATCGAACCATCAAGACGACGAAACATTAATCAAAATCATATCAAACCTACTTTTTTGAAAAATTATTAATTACAACCCTTGTCATTGAATTCTCTTGTCTTTTTCTTCTTATCCTCCTGCCAGTGAAACTAGTCAGCTACCTATTATATCATTTGCCTCCCCTAGAATGATAATTTATTATCACTTTCTGTTGTTTTACCCATTTTAATGGCCTAGTTAATTAAACTAATAAGTGAAGTGTAGGTTGTCTTCTACAACAAATTTTCTATCTAAAAAGGTCAATAAAGAAATTAAAGAACCAAAAGATGTGTAGATTCCCTACAACTTTTTATGTTATGGCTTTAGCTTTATCTCTTTGAAGGCCCACCACTAACATTTACATCTTCCTTGTTCAGTTGTTTCACATATAAGCCCAAAAGAACAAACTCATTGGACAAAATTACATTAAATGACAAAATTCTATCCACAGTCATACATTTTTTATTTTTTTTTTAAGAAAAACTTTACACGAGTAAAGGGTTTGAAGAAACCTGCTGATTACGGTTTAGACATCTATTATCAAATACCGAGGAAAAAATTATTCACACATAAAATACCTATGGTGAAACTCGAATCCCTCTCCACTAATGTGGAAAAGGAGGTGTCCTACCAGCTTAACCGTAAAGTTCTTAAGGTCATAATATGATGGTGAAAAGGACCCGAGGTGGGCGTGGTCATTGGAAGAACGCTATCCACTCGCAATATGTAATGTGGGATAGGCTTAAGATATTACATGTCATGTAAAAAGCACTTCCGACTGGATATATGTTGTGAGTGAACCGGAAGTAGTCCGTCGGACGGAGCGCGGAAAACACAGTGGCTGGCCATGCAATCCTTCTTGGAAAAGATAATGGGAGTTTCTGACTGATAGATGACCTATCTTCAGCGGCATTTTCAGAACTTATTGCCATTTTAAACCTCAAAAAAGAACATCACACAGAACCCATTTCCATAAACAATTATGGAGCAATCAAATACCATCCAGATTCCAGAAACCCATGTCATCACAAATGCCAAAAACACAATCAACCCAGAAAAAGGGAATGTAATATCTAATCATCAATAACTGACCCATGGATCCTCAAAATCAAAGAATTTAAACTGTAAAAAAACTGAAGTGGCAAGCAACAAATAATTAATATCTTTGTAAAAATGTACATAAACAAAAGAAGAATACACAAGTGCAGCTTTTCAAATAACTGCAATAAACTGATGTAACTGCTATAAAGCTTCTCCAATAAAAGAATCTAATCTCTTCTCTTCTCTTCTCTTCTATATATTCCTATTCAATTTATCTGACACGAACTGGAAAATTCCATTATTGAAAAAATTTACCTCCTTTAACCACCCTGACAACTTTATTTATTTCCACTTGAATCCCCACTCTTCTTGTTGCCTGAACCTGTCCAACACTCCATCAATGGCGACATCAAACGCATCTTTTATAGTCTCCAAACCCTCTTGGGGTTTTGCATACAGAAACTTGGGTATATAATCGATCACTTTCTCTCTCATTTTCTTCACCTCCTCTCTGCTATACTTTTCAAGCTCTTGTTTTATAGACTTGGTCCCGTTTTTCACTTCGTTACGGTCTATGAAAACCGAGTAACTATTCGTGTCACCCGGTAAAAACCACTGGTACTGATAATAAGCCGACCGCTTCCAGAACAAAACCGGAATCGAACCGGCCACCATGCAATCGAAAATCGACCGGCGAGTGAAACTATCTCCTCTCGGCTGTAAACAGAAATCGGAGTCCAAGAACGTCTCAAGGATCGCTGACGTGCCGTTAGAGCAACGTGACCCGGCGCAGTTCACGACCCGACACGTGTCGGGCTCGCTCCTGCAGTGACTCAGCAGCAGACCACGAAAGTCGTTCCTGATTGTGCCACGTGTTGCCCCTGCGAAGCAGAAGAGAGTAGAGCGGTTGCGTTTCCGGACAAAGTCCTGCCACTGGACGACGTCGGAGTCGGATCTGGGGTGGAATCCGGTAGGGTAAGGTACACCGACGTCGAAATAGTCCCACGGGTTTCTCTCAATCAGGAGGCGCGTGATGTTGCGCATGCCCGGCAAGTGAATACAGCTTGAACCCCAATCGTCGTCATTAGACCGTCTAAAATCCCATGTGATCCTCCCCATCGTAATGAAATGATCCCAGCCGTTTGATCTTTTCCAGTGATCCTGATCTCTGACCCATTTAATCATCTTCTCGCAATGCCAATCACGTTCCTTAGCAGTCGAATTAGACCACAAGTATTTTCCAACTGCGAGTCCAGCGTAAAACGGTATATAGAACGCCGTAGCTGATTCGGCATCCAAAGTTCTACACTTGTGATTCAAAATCCTGTTGTGAAAAATAATCTCCGACGAGAACTGATCGGTCCAGTACCATGCCGGGATCAAATCAACCGGTACGATACCGTTTAACCCTGTCGCTTTTCGACCGAATCCGTCGTTAGATAACATGTCGCATCGAGAACCCCATGGACTCAGCACATGACAGTCCTCGACTAGCTCTTCGTTGAAGGTCTTGGGCATGTTGTAGACGTAGATTCTTCCGGACTCGCATTGGTCCTTTACGAGCGCTATGGAGGTTCCGGAGGCCTCGGCGGAGGGTTGACGGGCTGCGCCGCCGCGAGAAATGGAGACAGAGGCCGGGATTGAGCGGAGCATGAGGAGGAGGACTATCTGGATGAAGAGGATCGAGAGGAGAAGCCATGAACGTGGGTTGTTGAGTGAGAGAGCGGATTGAATCGCTGACTTTAACGAGTTGAACGAGTTCTTCCGATCCAACTCACCACTCTTGTTGGGTTTCTTGACTGGGTCCGGTGACGGTGACGGTGACGGTGACGTAGGACTTGAAATGGGAAGCATCAGATTCACAAGAGTTAATCCTTCCGGCACAGACTGACCGGAAAAACAAAAATGTCCGTGAAATCAAATTTCCCGTTGTCAAGTGTTTTTGTTTTGTTTTGTTATTTTGGGTTTCTAAATCGGAGGCTTGTGTGTGTTTTTATGGTTTTTCTCTAGTTGTGTGAGACTGTCTATGTGTGAAGATTTAAGAGAGAGAGAGAGAGAGAGATGATTATATGAAGCAAAGGGACGGTACACGTGGCGTGTGCGTGACTGTCTGATTGGGAGACCAAGGACCGACAGAAGTGTTGAACTCAAACCAAGGGTTTAGAACGTGGCGTTTTTTTTTGGTGGGTCCCTCTCGAAAGCTCCACTTCCTTTATAATTGCCTAATTGGCCGCGACGCGCTGATTTGTTTGTAAATTTTAATTTCAAGTTTTAACGGTTCGAGTAAAAACTATTTGATAAATGTTTAAAAAATATATATATATAAAAATCTAATTATAGAAACTAAATTAATCTTTTTCAGTGGTTTAAGGCAAAAATATCTTAAAAAATCTTCTTAGATATGTTAGAAAAGTAACGTATGCATTTTTCTTTTAATTGTATTTAATTGTAATACTTTCAAGATAATTGATTCTTCTCGATTTTTCTATTCACTTTATCTCCCTCAAATAAACCTTTTTTTTTTAAAGAAAATAAACCATCTTTTATATAAATGAGTTTACTTTTAATCTTTTATAGATGAGAACACATGGAAAAGTAACAAATAATGTAGCCGGTCCAAATTCATGTTCAAATGATGTGAAATATGAGTTATCAATAGCATGTAAATTATGAAATATGTTATGTTAACAACTTACCTAACATATCTTCTTCTTTTTTTTTATAATAAGGATTCCGGACTTCATCCATGCACC
This sequence comes from Acer saccharum, assembly GCA_030490815.1. Classification (NCBI taxonomy): domain Eukaryota; kingdom Viridiplantae; phylum Streptophyta; class Magnoliopsida; order Sapindales; family Sapindaceae; genus Acer; species Acer saccharum. The sequence continues at coordinate 59,445,580 of CM059866.1, read as the reverse complement.
TCTCCGTACATGGAGTATGACAGATAGGAAACCACAACGATGCAAGCGGGTAAATCAAAACTTGCCTTTGCCTAGGTAGAATTCAAACTGCTGACTTAGGAGCCACCATATTCCCATGTCCGTCCTTCCACTAGCAATTGAGCTAACGCTATGGGGGCTGATCCCTAGAATTTGACATAAGGGGGAATCGAACAGGTGATCGTATACCTAACCACATATCACAAGCTTGCTCTTACCGCTAGACCAACCCCTTGGGTTAACGTACATAACTTTTTATTTTTATTTATTTATTTATTTATTTTTGATAGACTCTGTATATGAATTTAGACAAATAAATTGAGCAACCTAACATTACTGGCTGTCAACATCACCGTACAAATGCACAATAACACAAGCTAATGATCTATAGAATGTTACTCGTACTTTTTGAAAAAACATTTTTTTTTTATTTTTTTTTTATTTAGAAGTACAATAATTTTAAACTAACAAATAAAAAATAAAAAAACTTTTGACGCCCCTTAGTTGTGGTACCCAATCCCATTAACCAGGTCTTCGTATTAACAAGAACCTATCACCAAACGACAAAAGTTTCCTCATATCAATTTTTTTTTAACCCAACAGATTCGACATCATTGATAGATTTTTATACAATAACAAGTTAACAACAACTCCACCAAAAAAAAAAGTCGTCTGGACTAGAGATTTCAAAAACGTTGACCTCATGACACCACACCGCCACGTGTACCGTGGATCACGGCCCCACGATGGAGGACACAGCACGAAGCCCTCGAGGTCGAGACACCTGTCAGACGGCGTCGTTTTGGAGATGCTGGAGTCAAAATAGAAGATTAGAAGGGTCTGGCGTCCGGGTCATAGCTAGCTGTATTGATGAAGGAAGGTGGCTCGTGGGTCGTGGCTAGCGTTAACCGCTTGGTGGCTCTCATGGGCCCCATTCGAATGGTCCAAACGAGTAATCGCCGACAAAATTTGTTTTCTCGTTTTGTGAAAAAAGTTGGTCTGCAACTTGACACGTGGTTCAATCATGGTGGTGGGGATTAAACTTGGACCCACATTAAGGAATGATTGGATGGATTTTGCACATGTTGATGGTATGGATTATGTGTTTACATTACATTTTGTAGGATGGATGATATCACACTGTATTGCACAAATTTTAATTGATTTGCTGTCCTATAATGGGGTTTATCATTATTTTCCATTTCTTTTGCATTAATTAATTGTAATATTTTTATCAATAACAAATTATGAGATGACAATCATTTATTCATTTATTTTTTTCTAATAATATTATCTTCAACTCCTATCAAGTTAGCAGCGTTGAGCTCGTTCAATCTGAATGCTTCGAATTCGAGTTGCCATACTGTATATCTATAAAAACAATATTAGTTGATCTCTTAATTGAGTTTGGATTCTCTACTATTTATTTTTTTGCATAAATAACATTAACTAATACTATTTAATCAAAAACAAAATTAACTAAAAAAAAAATACAGGTCACGTGTTTAATATTCGGGCTTTTTTTTTTTTTTAACATTGTTAAAAAAATGTTCAAGATTTATTATTATTTTTTTCTTTCGTACTACTCCTTAACGATTGTCCGGTGATCGATTAAACTTTTAAAATTTACAATTTAAAAATAATAATAATAAAATTATATATACTTTATGTTTCCATTAAGTGAAATGATATTTTATAATTTTGTTGTAAAGAATTAATTAGTAGTAATTGAGATACTTTGCAGACATTAGGAGCAAATGATGGTAAAGTCATTTGAGAACTCCAAGATCGAATCATGTGATTCTTGTTGCTCAAATCTCAATATATGGGATTAGAAGAAACTTGTGGAATCGGTTAACGTTTTATTTTTTATTTGTTTGAAGGGTTAACGTTTTCGACACAATAACAGTTGAGGAAATTTGTAAATAAGTACATCAAAGTTTGATCCGCTTACCAAAAAAGAAAAAGAAGAAGAAAAATGTGGACCATAAATTATAGATAAGTTTTGATAAGTTCCTACACTTTGAGTCAAAGTATGCAAATCTAATGGTCTACATTCTTTGTCCTGATATATTTTATATCAAGACGAACTGACGGTAGAAAAATTATATATATATATATATATATATATATATGAGTTTGAACTATAATTTTATAGCTTACACTTTGAGACACAGGGATTGCTGATTAATTATTAGGCTTTTTTATATATTTAAGGAGTTAAGGTTCCGTATGTATTTATCAATTTAAAAAAAAAAAAAAAAAAAGGTGTGATGTTACATAGCTTAAAAAAAAAAAAATGCTCATAAATCAATTTAAATGACATGACAAACGATTTGTCATTACCATATAACTTATAGGACGATGCGTTGAATCGTTGATCATTAACATAACAATGACAAATCTGTTATAATATATGTAGCTTTTATCACATGTGTTATACACATAAATATCACACAAATATCTCCATATAATATCTCCTATAAATATCTCTTAAATATCCCCCACTTGCATCACTTGCAATAAACCCACCGCCTGTAATCTCATCTCTCCTTTTCTCTCCGCTTACTTGCTCTTGTAAAAGTCTATAAATAAGACTCATGTTTCACAATTGAATTGTTAGCTGAAGCTCCCCAGATATCAATAAAATGCATCTCTCTCTCTCTCTCTCGCTCTCTCTCTCTCATTTTATTCAAATTAATGCTAATCTGAAAAATAAAAAGCAGAGAGATTAATACTTAATTAAATAATGACACCTTTTTTTTTTTTTTCCTAATTACAACAACAACTGCCGGGACCGGCGAGATTTGGGCTCTACAAGCTCAATCCGGATTGCGACTCTCACAAGAGGAGAGACATCACCCACATACAGTGAGACAACACCCACACTTTTTTTGGTGGGAAAATTTACACATATTATGCATACATCAGGTCTTGAAACTTGATGATGGGGAGTTCCCATGGAAAGGCCCACCGCCATAACAAGTGACCATGCGTGTAATAATGACACTTTTTTGATGCAATGTATGAAAGCCTTAATTAAATATGTTGGATTCGATGTAGGCATTATAGTTGACCTAATTAAGCAAGTTTATTAGATAATTATCTATACTATGATAATCATGATCACGCTCACACCTGACCCGTTGACACCTCAACGGGTCTTATGTGTATATATATATATATAATTGAACTTTTGATCAGTGATAATAATTGTAAAATATGTAAAGTTTCAACCTTAATACCATAATTTTTATATAAAAAAGTATATTAATGTGTAGTTGAATGTCCCATATGTGATGCTGATTTTATAATTTGTATAGTTTAATGCAAGTTTGATGAATCATAGAATCAACACATTAAGAATATTATAAAAATCTTATATTAATATGTAAACTATATATATATATATATAAAGCCAAAAGAGCAAAAGAGTTATTGATCCCTACGTGATGCAAGTCTACACTTTATGATTTAATGGATAAATATAATATTATATTTACAATACCATGATTTTAACCCGAACTTCATTTTTAAGTTTCAAATCACCAGGTCAAGAGACTCCAGGTAAGACAAAATGAGGTTGGTCCGGTAATAAAGCCCCTCACACCTACACTATAAGGTTGTAGGTTTAAGTCTCCTCTCCCTCATAAAACCCCGAATTATTGTAATTTAAAAAAAAAAAAGAGACTCTACGTAAGAAAAAAAAATTAAATTTTTTCATTAAATATTACAATATTTCGGGATTATATGGTAGGCCAGGAGGGATATGACTCTTTTTTTTTTTTTTTTTTTTTGATAATATCTATTAATTCGAATCATGTATTTTTTTTTAAGTTTTCGCAATTGGTAGGATTCAAGCTGTTGATTTGTAAATCATTTACCTAAGCCCTAAGCTCGTCTATCTACCAACTGAGTTTCGCCCCTGTTGACGATATGACTCCAACCAACCTCAATACCTCATATTGTAAGAAAAAAAAATAAGTTTTAGCTATAGAATTATGTGAATGGATGATCGATATATCCTTTAATAAGTATCATAATATATTTTTTCAAAAAAAAAAAAAAAAGTATCATAATATATAGTTGCGAGTTTCAACAGAATGTGATCATTTATTACAAAGACAGTTCCTTTAAAAGACTCTTGTCGAGCCCAAAAATAGTCATGCTTTTAAAATTGCACAACATGACTAGTTTTAATCCAAACTTAAAAATCTCCAACTTTAGGTTTGGAATAAATGGGTGGTGGGCTATGATAAATTAATTTGAAGATAAAAATAAAAAATAAAAAGTTTGATTAATGGTTGCTGAAATACAATATTTTTTATTTATTTAATTTTATGAAGCTTAATTGAATGGAATATGAACTTCTCTGCTTTTTGATAGTTTAATAACTGTGATTTTGCTTTAATCATTGCATTGATTGTGGGTTCTTACTTTTTAGTCATCTTTGGCATCATATGATCACTTCAAATTTCTTCTTGGTTGGTGGCTCTCTTTTGTGTATTGAATAGGGAATTGAAGGAACTCTTTCTGTCTATTGAATGGATTCCAAGATTAATTTAAGACCATTTCATATTATACAAAAGTTAGATAAATATATAAGAAATGTTAAACATCCCACTTACAATCCCATCTTTTTTATCCCAACACATATGGCAACTGAGTTGTCACTTTATGAGTGGACATATGAGTAAGTGAGATAAATTACAATTAATGTGTATCCATTCATTAAGTGACACCTCAGCTGCCACATATACTGGGGTGGAAATAGTGGGATTATAGGTGGAATGTGTAGTATTACTCTAAATATATTTAGCTAACAAATTTTAAATTATTATTAATTTTTAAAAAAAAATTGAAAAGAAGAAAAAAGAGGGTTAGTGATCACTAATCAATAGAAATATTGGCAGGGTTGTGGTTAAACCATCGGTTTTTAAGTCTCTTATATTTATTTTAATAAAGTTATAGATTCGAATTGTGCAGGTCATTCTTCTTCAAATTCTAATTTAAACATTTTTAAAAAAAAAGAAACAGTAGTAGATGAGTATTCAAATATATATATATATATATATAATCCTATAATCATGCACATTCCTATTATTTTGATTTGCAGAAGAACAACTTTCCACAACATACCTCTAAACACAATTTTTTAGTGGGAAAATTTCATAAATAACTCATGAAGTAAAGTGGGAATGGTTTCACGTAGTGTAAAGTGTATGATAATTTAATGTGATAAAAGACATAATTTCTGTTACGAAATAAACAAAACCTAAAGCAATGAAAAACAAGTATACATGAAAGCAACATAAAACATAAATAATAAAAAAGTGACAAGATTTTACATAATTTGACGTAAGTCTATATCCATGGTACCGTAGATGTCTATATCCATGGAATGCATCCGCAATCAGTCTTCACTATCAAATGGTTGTTTATAATGGTAAGACACACTCTCTCTACTTCGGCTCTCAATATCGCTGATTCAAATTTCACAACCCAACAGTTTCATACGTAGAATAAATGCATGATTTCATGTGTTATGAAGTAACCCTTAGACAAACAAATCATGTTGATGTCTTGATGATAATTAATGTGTTGTAAGCCACCATGTGTTCATGTCACCCTAAACTCTTTTAACAATCTAATGTTGAAACCCAACACGTGAATTAATGGCCACCACATCGAAAGAGACTCAACAATCAATGTCAATACAAACCATGTTAAATTAAAAATTTAAAACCGACATCTCTATTCCTTATTTACATCAATCTAAATCAATGATCACCCCACACCTACGACATAAGGTGGTAGGTTGGAATCTTTTTTTCTTTTTTTTTCTTTTAAGTATTACAAGTGGGTACTTGTCAAGATAAGACAATACATATGTAGTCCGGATAACTATTCCCATAAACCGGGAGGAAACTCCCTACATATGTTTGTAAAATGCGTTTAGTGGGACTCGAACTCCTCACCACCACTATGGAAGGGATGTGCACTACTATCTCTGCTAAGAAGTGATGTAGAGGTAATGTGCCACAGTAGAAATTATATAAAGCTAGTTTCTCTCTTTAATTAAGAAATTTTGAGGACAGCTATTGATCATCCATGTAATGGGGAACTACATGTAATGACACTCTAGTTTTTTTTTTTTTTTTTTTTTTTTTTTGGGTAAAAATAATTAGTTGTGACAAAGATGTTTGCTTGAGATGTATTTTTCCATGTCTCCGATGGAAACTATTAAACTAAGCTATCTGGATCTAACCGACACATTGTATTTATAACATCAGGTCCTATGCTATGCCCCAACTGGCGGGTGTACTCCTATATACAGTAGTAATGTTAATCTTGAACTTGTAAATTTTTATGTTGTGAGTGAAATTTTGTACTTATATTTGTACTTTTTCAACTCTATAGTGTTCTTCAAAAAAAAAAAAAAAAAAAACTCTATATTGTGAAATTGATAAATATATTATATTTGTACTTTTCAACCATAGAGTTGTGAAGTTCAATAATGTAATTGAGTTTTTAAACACTAGAATCACGAGTTAGGGGTCAGGGGCACTGATACGATGAAGTGGGTAGAGTTTGCATGGTCACAAGCTTGCAATGGTAATTAGAGGGGGCGTGGCACATACAAGGTGATCGTGGGGTTGTTATGAAGATGCCCCAGTTGTGATGTTAATTGTTAGAGTTGGTTAGTTGATTGAGTCAAGTATCAGGTAATGGTGGTCGTTAATAACAAGGAGCGAACCATGTGATGTGATCCTCCTATTTCTTTGTTTCTAACCTATATTTTCTTTTCTTCACATACGCAAATTAAAACCTCATCGGACACATCACTTTCTAGCACAGGTGATTGAGCATTTCCCTTTCATGTTAGTGGTTAGAGTTCGAGTCCCACCGTACGCATTTTAAAAGTATGTGTGGGGAGTTTTCTTCTCCCGATTATCTTGACAGGTCCCAGCAGGCCTATTGTAATAGTTGAAAATTGTAATACTTTACAAAAAAATTTTTAAAAAAAATCACGAGTTTATACAAATACAACAACTGGACCATAATAGTTCCAATTTCCAATATATAAAGTTCAGTTCATTAGAGGCCCAGATATCAAGAGGCCCAAATTAAAGTCTATTAGTTTGTTAGTTTTAAAAGATCTCAAGTCCGGACCACAATCAAATAATTGAGTTAAAACGTAAAATCCTCTCCTCCTCCTACCCGACTCTAATGTTTTATAAATTAATTAATTGATATTATATGATTCTGATATGTTCACTTTCATGCAGCTCACACAGGAGATGAGACCACGTCAGTTCTGCATCAGTTATGCACATTGTGGCTTTGTTTGAGAATAGGACTTAGTGGTAGGTTGTTTGAATAATAAATGGGTGCTTACATGTGTACAACATGAGGTGCAATACTGCCCCCATATTTCCCACATTTCATGTGTTAGTATTTAGTGGTGTCTTTTGTTATTAGCAGTTGTTTAATTTAGCAGTTGCCAGCAATTGTTGTCAAGTGGAGATCGTGTACTCTCAATGTGTTTATAGTGTTTTCATTTGGCTTATATAAAGCCTAGACGTGATCTGTAGAAGATTATGAAATGAAATGACAATTATCCTCTCTACCTATCCTCTCTCTATCTCTCTAATTGAAATATATTAGCTCTATCTCTCCTTCTAAATTCTTCCGTGTAATTTCCAAGATCGGAAATATACACATCAAATGGTATCAGAGATGTTCGGTTCCTTGGATGTTGAGTTCCGTAACGGAGTTTATGAAACTCTGGCTCGTCATGAGTCAATGTTTAACCTCCTCAACAAAAACATCAACCAAGCCAACACTACCCTACAATCCATTCTAACTAAACTCCGAACCCTACGGGTTAACCATAACGGTAACATTGTAGAAACCTCTCATAGTCCCACCATTCCTCCACCAATCCAATTTTCGACTACCAACCATATCACTCCACACCACACAATTAATAACCAAAAAATTGTTACAAAAACTATTCAATTTTCAAGTCTTATAGGTGGCCGTCCATGACTTGGATCGGTTCCAACACCAAATCCTGCCTGCTCCCACACGCGCCGCCGCATCCGCTGCCTTCAAGCTCCACCACACCATCCACTGCATCTCCTCGACAGCCGTTACAACTGCCACCACTTCGTTGCCGGACGGAGATCGACTCCGAACAAGACCGGAGAGACCGTTTTTAGACTCACAAGTGGCCAGCCGTGCTCTGAAAACGACCCGAAATCGAAGGTGCGTCGTGGTTTCATTGCCGGTGTTCGATCCGGGAGGAAATGGATCGATTGAAGAAGTAGGAGCGTTAGGTTGCAATTTAGTTGACGTTTCTTCAGGACGTATCCAACATTATTAATTTATAGTAAACGTACTATCCGTATTTACGATAAGAATTAGCGTTCTTACGTTTCTATCCGTTGCATCATGTTCGGCTCTAATGTTTTAGGATATTAACAGAATCAAATAAGATTATGTGTGCAAAATACATGAACACGTATCTATTAGTAAAATGTTTGTCCCCGATAAAATTTTGGGAATGCTACGACTTTGTTAGGAGATTATACTCGCAATTTTTTTTAATGATAGAGCATTTGATATCAATATGTTGTATGTACCATGTATATAGCATGTTAATTTGTATAATTGACACCAACCTTTCAAATTAATACTTACGTTTATGAAATTGAAAGTTAGGTCGGTATAATTCAATGCAAAAATCGTACCCTTTTGCTTATAAGCCCTTATCTTTTTATTTATTTATTTATTATGCAACCAAAGCAAAACCAAGTTCATGAAAACATAATTGGCGCCAACCAAGTCTCTAGACTCCATACAAGTTCCTGATCTTCTCACGCTTTTCATTAACGTACCAAACCAGAGTTTGTATGTCATCGATGCTAAGTTCATCAAGGTTGTTACCTTGATCGACATAGCGCATAAGATATGAGGCCTTCATTTCCTTGATTTCCTGTTGTACCTTCTTAATTTCTTTCTGCAATTCATCAACTCTTTCGTTTAGATATGTCTCTTGATTCATCGTTTTATTTCTTCGTAGTCAAGTTTGATGTGTGATTTTTGCACTGCCCATTAGTGGGCTTATATAGGGTATTTCTTCGAGGGTAAAATAAGAATTAGACATGGGAGGAAAGTTCTCGAATTTCCAAAATTTAGAATGTAGTTTATATGTTAAAAAATCTATTTGTCGGATTCTAAGATAATAATTGTGATTAGTCATAAAATTTAGTTTTGTTGCAGGTAATATAGTGTGGTAGCCAAAAATGGTCCATAGGCCCAATGTATTAAAACCCAGACCTTTTTTAATACTAGATCCTGCCCAGGCCCATTATGTTGGATCGACCCAACACAAATATCAGCTGTAAAACTTGGTCTTTGAAGGACTAAGTCAATCTTCAGTTATGCTGAGTGGATAATTCAAAGAGAGAATCTCTCCCAAAATCTCGTCCACGATCAAGTCATGATCAGTTAACGTTGAAGCTGTTTCTTCCCCTATAAATGAGAGAGCTCTCTCTCACAATGAAGCTCTCTCTAAAAACTATTCTATCAAAAAGCTTACTAAAGCATACTGAAATTCTGCATATAAGTATTCTGGTCAATGGAACCTGATCCAAATCTCGATCATTATTGATCATCATCCATTGCTCAGCCCAAGCACACCTAAGGCTAAGAAATCTAAACCCATCTTCATCATTTTATTCATGTTTTTCTTCTATTTTAATTATATTTGCAGATTCAACAAGGTACCCATCCTAGGTCGATAGACATTGTCTTGCAGGTCCAACGAGGAAATGACATTGTTAATTCTACAAGTTCGAACGAGTTGCCTTGGACCTAATACAACCCGACCCAATTCACATTACATATAGATCGACCACTTACATATGGTAGGTTGATTTATTATTATTTAATGCAAAATTTGTAATTTTTCATTGTCCAACTCACATCGTGTGAAAAGGGTCTGACTAGCCCGGACAAATCCGAGTTTAGTCTTGAATCGACCTGACTCAATCCGATATTTTTTTTTAAATAATCTTACACTTTAAAATTTTTTTTCACCGTATTATTTTATTTGTTTTGCAGTTAATTTTTTCTTTAAACCAGGTGAATGTACAAAAGTATGTAGTGCTATTAATTACTATTTGTTTACCTACTGAAATTGCATGATTGTTTATTTGTTTTTAAAATTTTCTCAATCATCGACCCGCGACTAGATAAATAAATTTTTTTTTTTAAAAAATGAAGGGGAAATTGTTGTTAAATTTGAATATTTTGTTAAAAATATATATATATATGGAAATTGCAAGTGGTGGGTAGTGAATGGTGTGGAATTAGTGTTCATCCGTACGTTTCTATCCCTTGCATCATGTCCGGATCTAATGTTTTAAGATACTAACAAAATCAAATAAGATTATGTGTGCACTAAATGAATGAACACGTATATCTATTAGTAAAATGTTTGTCCCCGATAAATTTTCGCTATTAATCCGGAATATGTATATTTTTAAAAGCTTTCATCATTGGTAGGATTCGAACCATTGATCTGGGAATCATCTACCCAACCTCAAGCTCGTCTATCTAATAGTTGAGCTACGCCTTAGAGAACTTATACTCGCATATTTTTTATGATAGAGCATTTGATATCAATATGTACCCTTATAAGCTTTTTTCAATGCATAGTCAAGAGGAGTTTGTACCCTTATAAGGGTACATAGCATGTTAATTTGTATAGTTGACACCAACCTTTCAAATTAAAAGCTACGTTTGTGGAAATTGAATATTAGCTAGGTCGGTATAATTCAATGCAAAAATTGTACCCTTATAAGCTTATAAGCTTTTTTCTTTTGTTATTATAAAAATTTAAAAAAAAAATTAAAAAATTGAATATTACGACGAGATAAGGTTAGTTTAGTGATAAAATCTCTCACACCTGTACCACAAGGTTGCGGGTTCGAGTCTTTCACCTCTCCAAAAAAAAAAAACCCGAATTTATGTAAGAGTGATGCTAGATAACCAAAAAATTTAGCCAAAATGATGTGGCAAATGAGATACTTATATATATATATATATATATATATAAAACTTCAAAAGAATTAAAATTAATCCGATTAGTCTTTCACCTCTCCATTAGTGTTTATGTAATAGTGTAAAACTTCAAAATACATACATATATATATATATATATATATATATATATATATATAAAGGAACCAAAGCAAAACCCTCAAAAGAATTCAGATACTTAATCCGATTTGTTTATCACCTCATCAGGAAAAATTAAAATTAAATAAAACAAACACATGCAAGCACATGAAAACATAATTGGCAGTTTGGCACCAATCAAGTCAAGTCTCTAGAGTACTCCATGTAATCAAAATCTCAGATTTATTCCAATTCGAAAACACTAGAAAATGCCAGAAGCAACACTTACACATATTACTGGTTCTTCAACAGCAGAGGCCCAACGTTATCACCAGTAGCTTTGTTGTGTTTTGCATGGGTTCCATCACACAGAGGAAACGTTCCTGACCTCCAACACCTAAAACAACACAAATTTTGGTCGATTTTGATTACTATATACTTAGGGTGCTTCTCAGAAAAGGGTTTCGTAACGTTACGAAAAAAAATTCATGACCATCTTGACTAGAGAATTATTACCTGCAGTATGCAGTGAGGGGCTTGGAAAGCTCGGTGACCACAACAGTGTCGACCACTTTCTGTTCGGTCTTTCTGATATCTGGGTTGATTCCTTGCCCAGCTTCCGCTCTCACCACCACTGCCACCACACGCCTAGGTGGCCTTGCAGCAGCAGCAGCTCCTCCACCCACCACCATTGGTGATTTGTTGTAGCAGAATCCAGCAGCCACGGTACTGAGGATCGACGCCATTGAATCGAAGCTGTGTTTTGTGTGTGAAATGTGTGTTTGTTGAGGCAAGGAGAAAAAAAAGTAATTAGGGTGTCCAACTTGTGGCCGACACGCTTCTTTAATTTGTTGTTTTTCTGGAAGTTGGGTGGTCGCTGCATGTGACACGTCATATATGTTCGGACTATTTCGGATTTGGATTGAACTTGGCCCGATAATCTATCGATAATCCATCAAAGAGCTCGGTCCATCAGGTAGTGGGCCCGATCACAGCCCAGCCCATATATAAATATAAAAACATGTTTCATCTAAATTATGATTTATTTATTTTTATCATTATTATTATTATTTTTTAAGTATTATATTTATAAATATCACAATAAGGCTGTCGGGACTTGCTAAGAACAGACAATACATGTGCGGTCCGGATAACTACTCTCACCGATAGGGAAAAAACTCTACTATGAGGTGATATGCAAGAATTTTTTTATTTTTAAGGAGTAAAAGCTAGGAGGTTCTTGAGATTATTCCTTTAATAAAGGTTCAAGTGGTGTTTCACCCCTAACAACAATTTAACCACTAATTATTCAACATTAGACTATTAAAACTTTTATCTTGCTCATGAATAGATCACCCAAATATGTTAGAGGAGTGCTAGATACACTCTCTTAATTCACTCTCTCAACCCACTCTCTCTTCTCCTTTTGACACTTGTCCTATATCGACTTTTTAGAAATAAATTTTAGAGCCATCATTAATGAATTATTTTGGCATGTTATTTAAAATTCAAATCATCCACATCTTCCCAAATTGCCCTTTTGTTTTACACCAAATTGTCATTTCCAAATATGTGAGCAAAAAATCTTTGAAGTAAAATGGGTTGAATAATATTTATTAAATTTATTTTATATTTATTAAAAAAAAGTAGCAAATATATTATTAACAATATTTAAGTTATTAAAATACAATAAACATTGGTATCTTGCGTTTTTTAGTATATTTGAGTTTTGATATTATTAATGAAATTTTAATTATTTTTTAACTATATTTTTCAAATTACGTAAAAATAATCGGTTTATAAAATATGATGAACTTATGATAATATAGACAAAAATGATAATTTTTCAAGTATAAACTATGTTTGTTATGATATTTTAGAAAATAAAAAAAAGGTATATAAAATAATAATAATAATATTTAAGAAAATGACTATGACAATTATGTGTAAAAAAAGGGCAATTTGGGAATATATAATGGTTTTAATTGTAAATAACATGTAAAAACAATTCATTAATGATGGCTCTAAAATTTATTTTAAAAAAGTAAATAATGGACAAATGTCAAAAGGAGAAGAGAGAGTAGGTTGAGAGAGTGAGTTGAGAGAGTGATTCTAGCACTCCTCAATATGTTATGTTCGGCTCATTTTTTATACGATTATGGTTCGTCTACTACCATTACTTGGGACTTGAAGCCAGGTGATTTGAAAGGAATAGCATTAACTTTTTTCTTTTTGAAAAAAGAATATCATTTACTTATAACTTATAATTTGAAGGGCCTGTCTTGTAGATGTTTTTCAACCCGTTTTTTCATTTTGTTTTTAAAAAACAAAAAACAAAATCAATATTAAAAGTGAAAAATTTTAAAAACAACTTTTAGATATTTTCCATGTTTGTCATTTTTCTTTTCATTTTTTTTTCTTCTTCTTCGACGTTCTCCATCATTGTTCTTCTTCTTCTTCTTTGTCATTGTTCTTTTTCGTCACTCTTCTTCTTATTCAATTTGCTCCTCCAAGGCCGGAGGAGGTGAGATCCTCCTCCGGCCTTGGTGTAGCTGATCTGCTCCTCCAAGAGCAAACTGGTGGCTCATTTATTATTATTTTTTTCAATGATTTTAATCTTTGTTCACGTAATTTATGTTTATTATTTAAATTTATTTTTAAATTGTGAGTTAGTTGATAAATGTTTCCGTTGATTTCAAGAATCAAAGACATATTCCATATTATTGTTGTTGGTGGTGTTGAAAAATTGTTCATGGTGGTTGATTTGATTCAAAACAAATTCAAGATTATATGTTGACATTGCCTTTCCAATTCAAAATCAATGGCATTTGTTTGTTTATTTGGGGTTTAATCAGGTATCAAAAGTAATGAAATGGGTTTAGATGAAAAATGATGGGATTAACCACAAGGTGGTTGCCTTGGTGGTCCAAGGCTTGGGATTAAAAACTCAAGTTCTTGGTTCTACTCTTGGCAATTACATTGTGGTTAGCTCTCATAGCATTTAGCTCTGCTGGTGGAATGACGGACATGGGGCTAACGTCAGTAGTTTGAATCCGACCTAGGCGGGGGCGAGTTCTGATTTACCTGCTTGCATCTTTGTAGGGCCAAGGGTATGGCCCGAGGTTTCTTACTTTCTTATTTGTCATACTTTGCGAAGCCAACATACATGTCACAGCGGGTCACGCAGTCGAAGGCCTGCTTCCAACATACAGGCCACGGTGAGTCACACAGTTGGGGGAGAACAGGCGGATAGGTGCCTGGACGACGAAGTCCGGGATCCTCATACCAAAAAAAAAAATTAAAAAAATTGATGGGATTAAAGTGGTTAATAACTGATTTGTACAATTTTAAAATGGGTGCATAGGGAATTTTTTTGGATAGTATAGTTGATAATTAGATGAATTAATACTTTTTATTCAAATCAAAAAATTACAATAGAAAAAATATTTGGAAAGTTATAATTTTTTAATATTTTTCAGTTAATCTACCAGACGTGTTTTTTATTTTTATTTTTTTAGAACACAGTTTTCAATGTGTGCAACAAGACGCGTTTTCAGATTTCGAAACTGAAACCAAAAACATTGTTTTCACTTTTATTTTCATTTTTGAAAAACATTAAATGTAAAACACTTACAGGACTCGCACAGTAAGTGTTTTTGCCATCATTACAGTTTACATTGTCAAATATCAGTTATGCAAGAAACATCAAATTACCAACAACTATGGTGGACCAATTTAATACAAAAATATCAAATCAATAATTGAAAAGATATAATGTTCTTTTTCATTATTGTCTTGTAATTATATACAGATTAAATATATTTGACACATTTATTAAAAAAAAAAAAAGGTACTAAATACTATACTATAACAAAATAGTTAACGAATTGAATTAAAATTTAAAGTTCTTTTCATATAAAAATAAATTAAAATTTAATGACTAATAATTACTTCACTAATTTTCCATTTTCAAAAAATAAAATAAAAACACATAGCCTCTTGCCATGGTGGTGGATATATCCTTTGGAAACACCACCATCCAAGATCGAGGCCTAGTGTATGCACGGCTTAAGGCCAATTTTCCCACCATTGGGGTGGGTGTTGTCCCACTTATGTTTGAGTGCTCTCTCCCCTCTTGTAGGAGTGTCAGTCTGGGCTGTGCTTGTAGAGTCCAATCTCACCGGTCCTGACAATTGCTGTTGTAATTAAAAAAAATTTAAAAAATTAAATAAAAAATACTTCATTAATTATACAATTTTATATAAAAACATGATTCTGTAAAATAAATAAATAAAAAATTGTGATTGAATAAAAGCATTTTTTCTCGCAAGTGAGGTGTGTACCAAACTACCAATCATGGCGGGTCCCACCATTGTAACTAACGTCGATCATTCGACAGCCACGTCAACGTTAACAGTTAACACATTACTTAAAATTCACAAAACATGATTTAAAAATGAAAAACAAATACACAGTAAGATAGCGTTTTCACTTTTTTCAATTTTCATTTCCCATCACAATTTTCATGTTCTCTCTCACTATCAAACTCGACACGATCCCGCTCTCGACTGTAAAACAAAAAAACAAAAACAAAATCCAAATCGTTTTAACGAACACCACCGCTACGTAATCTTGCTTTCCACTCTCCGTTTTTCGATCCAAAGGAAACCCTTTTTTTTTTTTTTTTTCAATTTTGATTTTTTCTCACAATGGCGGTATTTTGCGCGAAGAGTAGGGTGTTTGGGATCGGGTACTGTCTGGTCCTGGTTTTGATTTGCGCGAGGACATGCGTGTTCGCGAGATCTGATAAGGAAGTCCGGGAGAGGTTTTACGGCAACCTGGTCAACACGTCCGGGTCGGATAATGCAGACGACAGCATAGCCCAAATGTTCGATCGGGTTCTCGAGAAAGAGTTTCCAGATAATGAACAGTCTTCTGGTGAGGCTCCTTCGCTTTTTAATTCTCCTATTGTTTATTTTTTATGCTGAATTTATGTTTTTGTTTTAGGATTTTAGATCATTTTAGTCTAGGTTCAGTTCATGGACATTGTTTCTAATTAAAGTTGATTTGTTTTAATATACAATATTGATTTAAATTTGTGACTTCGGTAAATATAAAAAGCTAGAAATTAGAAAGACAGCAATTGACGATTGTTTGATTTAGAAAAAAAAAATAAAAAAAATTCGGAGTTATATGAGGAATGAAATTGGCCTGCAAAAATTTTGAGCTGAGGAAGAATGAGTAGAAGATTCCGTGCATTGTGTACAATTAATTTAGGTGGTGAGTTTATATGGATGACTCTGGTGAAGTTCAATTTTTCGTCGGAGCCTCGTGTGATATTACAATGAGAGGGGAGGGGGACGAGGTTGGGATGGTCTATATCAGCTACGATGTGGCTTATAGAGCTTGTCTCAGGGTCTACATTTGCAGGAGGATTAGATAATATTATTAAGAGAATTGCACTTTTTTAGATCGGTTCTATAGTTTTAACTTGACAGAGAGTCGGTTAGTTTCCTTTCATTGCATCCCCTGATTGTTGTGGATCTTGGGTGGTATTGTGGGTTTCACCGAAATTAGTTTATAGGTTTCAACACGGTGGTTGGAAGACTTAAACTTGCTGAAAGCATGTCTTAGATAGCTGCTTCTCTATTACCAGTTAGGCTCATGTGGATGGCAAGTCCACCCTTTGTCCGTTCTCAGAGTAGCAATTCTAGTTCATTTTTTGTGCATTGATAGTTGATTTTTTGTGCAGGTAAATTTTTAATTTGGCTATTGGAGATAGCCCTGATGTTTGTTCAAGGCATATTCAGTTGCAAACTATGTTAGTTAAGGCATACATGAATAGGCACACGTCTACTTTTTATTTTATCTAGATTTTTAGTAGTTTTAAGTTCTTCCATTGCTACGTAACTGCAATATACATTCCAAGACTGAATTGTGGCTTTGATTTCTATTTTTGAAAAGAAAGTAAATATATGTGACTTTCTTTTCAAATGCCATTATCCCTATATGGAGAAGAATCTCTTTGAATTAGTCAGCCGTGCTCCTTAAGGTTGATATTATATACTTATATACACTCTTGGAACCCAGACTGGTGTTCTTGGCTATGTCTAATGCTTGTTTTACATATGTTAATTGCTTTAGTTATTTATTGTATCAGGACTGTGACTGTCCCATGTACTCAATTATATTCTTTGGTGGTTCATTAGTTGCTTCTATTTTGTTCAGTTGATATTTAGTTTCACTTTCTACTTTCACTAGGATCTGATGGAAGCAGCTTCAACAGCAGTGTAGCTGATCAGGAAGTAGGTTTTCTTCTTCATTAAAAGCTATTGGATGTGAATGCAATATTAGTCATCATTATTTGCTAATAATCTAATATAATAGAGGAATGAAGTATCTTCTGCAGACTAAAGGGAAGTATCCTTTGTATTCTTAAACTATTATAATATCATCTGAATTTTTTTTTCAATATTCACTAATTGGCTTTCGTTGAGCTGACATTTAAATTCTGCTAGTAAAACCTTTAAGGAATAAATTAAATAAGCTAAATGTTGTTAGGGATCTGGCTTATTGGTGTGCTAGGACCATGCAACCCTTGAATAGTATACAGTGTTCCTGTTTGTTGTATCTTCTATATTGGATAAATACAGTTAAAGTACATACATGTCATTTTGTTTTTCTTTTGCAACCTTTTTTTTGGGGACATACTGTGTTAGAACTAAAATGTGCTTTTAATGGACTGACTGTTTACCATAAATGTAGTCAATTTCTGACTGTAGGAATGCTTTTCCTAGTTTAATTAACTAGCCTCCAGCTATTGTTCCCTCGTGTGTATTTCAAAGTTGAGTCACAATTGTGTTTTTTCAGGCTGTACTGGAGACTGTAGCAAAAGTAACTCATGACAAGGCCAAGACAAATGATACACAAGAGGCGAAGTATGGGAATGTATAAAATCTTATGTGGTTTAAAAATGTTGCTTTATGACTATATATGCTGAATAGATTGAAACCAGTGATGATGTTTACTTATGTTACCAAAATAACAATCTTCTTTTTTCTTTTATATATCTGGTCAGTCGTACAAGGACAAGGCCATTCCAACTTCAAGATGTTTTTTCCCTGGATCAAGAAGAGTCTGACGACACCGCCACCTTGATTGACAAGAAGGTGTGATGAGAATTTCTAAAGAATTTTATGTGGAAATTTTTGGACATATTTTTTGGTCCAAATAGTTTGTGGTTTCAATTTTAACCCATATTAACTTGCGTCTTTTACATAATGTAGGACAATGTGTTTGTGATGTCTAACAAGAAATCCAAGTATCCTGTACTTCAAGTAGATTTGAGGTCAGAATCTTTATATCTTGAATGATATACTAGAATATACATTAGTCTCTAAGGCCTTTGTTATACAACAGTGTGGTGATGTTGCAGCACATGTTATTGAGGGCTGTCATTTTTTGGCTCAACTTTAATGCTGTATTTGAGTTTTGATTTTGTGTACTGCTTGGGATTTATGCTTTAATATATTATTTCACAACTGCTGCAGATTAATTTCAGAACTGGTGATTGTTATAGTTTCTGCTGCCATTGGTGGAATTATTTTTTCGTGCTTGGGACAACCGGTTTGTACTCTGCATATTAACTGCATTCATTATTTAATTGCTTGTATCAATCATCCATTTTCTTTTAACGTGATTGATATTAAGCTACATTTAAAGATTTTTATGATGTTAAGCAGTGGGTTTCTTGTTTGTTTTTGCGGTCTAATTTATTTATGGATCCACATGGTAGGTTATTGTAGGCTACCTTCTTGCGGGTTCAATTATTGGACCAGGGGGCCTGAAATTCATTAGTGAAATGGTACAGGTATGTTGTGGTGATTAGCTCAATATCCTTGTTTATTGAAGTTAGAATGTTATGTTCACTTGTTATGTACCCTGGTCTTCGCCTTTGTTTTTTATTTTTGTATCTTTAGATAATATTGACTCTTTGAGGGTTATGTAATGCAAAATTTTGTTGATGGGCCATTTGTTGAAAATTTTATTGCCTTGTGAGATCATTTTGTTGTTAATATTCTCTTTGCAAAAGACTAGATGATATAAAATACCATGCACAAGCCAGCAGATAAGAGTGTAGAGTGATTGAGTTCATTTAGGGGTGGTAGACTGGTAGTGAAGTAGGTCTGGTTTGATAGAATATATATAATAATTTGACTCTCTATTTTTTTGTTATTTGAGAAAATCAAAACTTCTTTCAAGAAAACTTGATGGAAACCCACCTCTGAAACCAGTATGTTTCAACCAATTTCGTTTTGTTTTCTGAAGTTTGAGGGAGACAGTGAGTTAATTTTTTCAGCAAAATTATCTTAGAAAACAATCATGTACAAAATAAGGGAACTTTTTACTGATCTGTCACTTTACTATCTTTTTAATATTAGAACTTTGTCATTATTACACTAATTTTAATTTAAAAGGAACCATTTATTATATGAATCATTGTCATTGAGCTCATGCACTTGGGATTTTTAGGCTTAGTTGAACTGCTATTTCTTATCTAGCAATACATATACCATGCGCAATCATTTGGCATTCTGTTCTATTTAATGATTTTGGTGGCACACTCTTTTTTGTTTCTTTCATCACAGGTTGAAACTTTTGCACAGTTTGGTGTTGTCTTCCTTCTTTTTGCTTTAGGGCTGGAATTCTCTTTGACAAAGGTACATCATTTTTCAGCCTGGGTTTGATTAGATCCTTTATGTTAGCTCGTGCTTAAAGTTCTATGCTAATTTATGATAACTTTTCACTTTTAATTTGTTCATCATTGATGATGCAGTTAAAAGTCGTGGGGCCTGTTGCCGTTCTTGGAGGGCTACTTCAAATTATGATATTTATGTGTTTGTGTGCCATAATTTCTGTTGTACGTTGACAATAAACCCTCTTTTCTATTCTTTTTTTCTTTTTCGGGTAAAGTCTTGAAATTATTATTCCCATCAAACGGATGCTAAAATTGGACTATGGGATACCTTCACAGTTGTGTGGAGCAAAGTTGTCAGAGGGTGTATTTGTTGGTTCCTTCTTGTCAATGTCATCAACTGCAGTGGTACTTTTCTAGAATTGCTCTTTCCCTTTGGTTTGCACTTGCCAAATGCTATGTATGGTAATGCTTTTCCTGTTACTTGTACTAGGTGGTGAAGTTTCTAATGGAACAGAATAGTAATAATGCTCTTCATGGTCAAGTTACAATTGGGACTCTTATTTTTCAGGTTCAGTATAAAAAGATATATTTATATTCAGATCATAATTAATCAATGAATGACATGTTTGAGTTGGAAGGACTGCTTATTGAGTTAAATCCCTTTATTCTTTGATATTGGATTATTTCAGGACTGTGCTGTTGGTTTACTATTTGCTTTGCTCCCAGTTTTGGGTGGTAATAGTGGACTTCTGCATGGAATGGTTTCAATGGGAAAGCTGTGAGTTTGTTTGAGCTTTTATTTTATCTTCTTATATAATTGTTCTTCATTTTCAGTCATGGTTCTTGTGCTGTTGTTGGCCAGTTGCCTTATGCAAGTAGTATATATTGAATCTGATGTGTATTTGTTATTAACTTCAGGCTGTTGGTCTTGTTCCTCTATCTGACTGCTGCATCTTTTTTGTCCTGGTCATTCGTTCCTCGCTTTCTAAAGCTAATGATGCGGCTATCATCTCAAGTGAGTTTTGAACATATTTTTGTCCTTGTTTATCACATTCTGCTTCTGCAGCTTCACTTTGTTACTTTTCTGCATTGATTAAGATAGTTTTCTTTATAAGCTTATTTTGGTTTTATTTTGTTATCCAGACAAATGAACTTTATCAGCTTGCTGCTGTGGCTTTCTGCTTATTATCCGCTTGGGTAAGTGCAATATATTGATACCTGTTATATCAAGGTTGATAACTGTTCATGATTCTAGAACTTGAATGTTATATGCTGAGCATGTTTTACATATTCTACCGTATGTATTTATTCTGTTGAGTGGTCATCCCCTTGACAATGTAAAGACTCTCGGACTTCCTTTTCAGTGCAGTGATAAATTGGGCCTTAGTCTTGAGTTGGGTTCATTTGTGGCTGGAGTTATGATATCTACCACTGACTTTGCACAGCATACGTTAGACCAGGTACTCTTCTGGGCTATTGATAGGGCCTTAAGTTATTTCATTAATTCTTTATACATATCCTTGGTGGCAAAAGAAGTTATTCTATCCAATATATATCTTTTTGGAGGCCTTTTCATTTCATTTACATGTTTGTATTTCCAGTTCATCCTTTTGGATCTTGAATAGGCAATTCTTTTTTCTTTTTCCATATAGTCCTGTCTTAATTTCCTTAAAATAGGATTTCAGTGGGTATAGAATATGCACTAATTTGTAATACCTGGTTTGGAACACATGGAAAGATAATTGCTCCAGAGGGAGGTGTAATGGTGTATAGGTTCGAGATGCTGCATTTCTGTATTTGTCACTTACAAAATATTTCATTTATTTTCCATGTTTCTTAGAATTCTCAGAGTAATATTTCCTGAATTTGATCCTATGCACTGTAGGTGGAACCGATTCGTAACCTGTTTGCAGCTCTCTTCCTTTCTAGTATTGGAATGCTCATACATGTCCATTTTCTATGGAACCATGTGGACATTTTGCTAGCTTCTGTTATTTTGGTTATTGTTGTCAAGACAGCTGTTGTTGCTGTCGTTACTAAGATGTTCGGATATAACATGAGGACGTCATTCAATGTAAGCTGGCTTTCAACGCAGTTGAACAAATTTTATATACGGTGTGCAGTTTGCTGATTCTTTTATATCCTGTATGCAGTTCACTGATTCTCTGAAATTGTTACATATATGATGGTGTAGGTTGGAGTAATGCTTGCTCAAATTGGAGAATTTGCTTTTATTCTTCTAAGTCGTGCCTCCAATCTTCATATTGTTGAGGTTACGACCTCTTTGTCTCTTTCCTGATGCTTGATTTTTGCCTGACTGCTTCAAAAATTTTCCACCATAAAATGTCGTATTTTTGTTGTGTTTAAGTATACCATTTCACATCGTCGCACACACACATATATTGTTGACTCAAATTTGGTTGATAATGTAGGGAAAGATGTATCTTCTTCTTCTTGGAACTACAGCGCTTAGTCTGGTAAGATTTCGATACAGCATCTTCACATGGAAGTTTTACATAATTATTTGTAATTTTGTTTAAAACCTTTACTTGGGTGAGTCACTGATAGTAGTAAAACCTCGTTTTCAGGTAACAACTCCTCTTCTGTTCAAATTAATACCTAACGTAATGAACTTGGGAATCCTTCTGCAATGGTTTCCCCCAGAAGGCAACACGCAGGACGAGGTTTCTCTCTCTCTCTCTCTCTCTCTCTCTCTCTCTCTCTCATTCATGTGCGCACACTCTTGTGCAATAGATTGTGTGCACCCACACACACATACATGTACACATGTGAGCATAAAAAGCCGTTGCTTGTGCATGTGCACACACACACGCAGAAATTATACATGACGGATGTCTTCTCACAATTCATTTACTTTTAATATCTCAAACTTTTATCCTTTGTTTACGTGTTTAGGTTTCTTACATCTGGAAATACATAAAATCATATACATTGTTCTGTTTTATATTTACAGGAGAGAAGTAACCTGATTGAAGTCCATAACAGAACATTGTGACATTCTTCTTGTAATTGGGACGATGACTAAGATCTTTACGATTTATGAAATCATGTCCATGATTTTGTGCCAAGGCTAGTACCTGGTTCCAGATGACATGTTAAGATTCCGATTCTATTAAAACTCAGCTCGAAGTCTGTTGTACATATAAATTTTTTCTTATAAATTCTGTTGAGTAGTGTAAATATAATTTTTTTACGCCGATGACTTGTTCATGCTAGTCAGTTCGGCATGTTGTAACCCGTTTCCCATATCAGTTCTATAAAATTACTTCAAATGTTAACGATTTTGTTTCCAGAAAGAAAGTTGTAGACAGATTTGAGAAGCACTTGGACTTTTGTTAATGAAATATATCAGAAACCATTATCCTCTACTGTGCTCTACTTATATGTATGTGGTAATTTTGCTTGTCCATTCTTTGTTAGCAATTTTTTTGTTTAGCAAAAATCAACTTCTTAAATAATAATAATAAATAGGAGAGAACAGGGATAAATAGTACTCGTTACATCTCTACTTTTGGAACTAGCATCAACTTAATAACAACAAAGTATGGTGTACAAAAATGCTTCCATTTTTACTATTATTCTTTTTCCTATCTTTTTTTCTTTTCTTTTCAAAAACCTCCATTTTCACCTCCATCAATGGAGTTTGAACAGACCTCCATTGTAGGTATGTTCGAATCAACCTGCGTTGGAGGAGTGTTCGATCTCCAATGGAGGTCTTGGAGGCCGAGATTTATTGCCCAATTTTAATTTTAATTTTAATTTTTGTTTTTAATTTTTTTTCTTGCATTCCCCATTAAGTCTCGGAAAGACAAAAAATAAGTCATTGTGATTGTGTTTTAAGGGTATTTTTTTATTGGAAACACATTTTTGGTGCTATTAAAACTTAAATTATTAAGTTGGTGCTAGTTCCAAAAGTGGCTTAAAGCCCTTCTTTCGATAAAATTTAAGAATAATTAGCATCGGTCATAATTTCTAGTTCCTTTGTTTTTAATTTGTGTGTGGAACCCACGTAACATTGTAATAATACATATTAGAAATTAAATTATTTTTCCTCGTCAAAATTCTCAACTAGTAAAAGTGTCCTAAGTGGAAACATAAATAATGCTTTCAAACTTCATTTCGAAAATCACTTCTCTTTCACATTGGCGATACAGGTGTTTGATTCTCACATTTTCTTATAAAATGACGAAGTGTTAGGAGACTCATCCCTTCAAGTGGGAGCTGCTTTCGAGCTATGCTTATAGCCGTTGATATCGCCGAGTCTCGGCGGTCCCCGACCTAACCAGTGTCAAACTTCATAAAAAAAAACAAAAAAATGTTATTAGGGCTATTCTGTCTTTTCACTGGTCAAAGAGTTAAGTTTTCAAAAGTTAAAGAAATTGGGCCTCTCTCTTTATTCCAGATTCGTGCCTTGGCTGCTTGGCAATATTTCCAGATTTTGCTTGGAGTCTTCGAGAAGTCTTCAAAAAAGCTCAACAGCCTCCACAGTCCAGACGCACAGACACGAAACAGAGTATGGAGAATCCGCAACAGGAGGTCGTGAGAGTTCGGTGCCAGCGAATTGGCTGCAACGCCATGTTCACTGAAGAAGACAATCCCGAAGGTTCCTGCATTTTCCACGATTCGGTATTATTCTCTCTTTTTTTTTTCTTTTCGGATTCATGGTTTTTTCTTTTAAATTGGGTTTTCTCAGACCTATTATTATTGTTTCCTTTATATAACGATCCATCTATGTTTAATAGTTCAACCACCGAATTCATCAAAATTTTCCATACATAGCCACTCTACTTTTAGTATTTTCATCTCATTGGAAGATTGATTTGTTAATTTATTATCATTAATGTTTGATTGAAGTTTTTTATGATTTATGAGAGCAACTGTAAACCAAAAATCTTACAAGTTCCTGGACGAAGAGACATTAGGTTTGATAATTGCCTGAATATATAGCAGTGGATTCGTTTAAGAGAGTTCGTAGAGGTTTCACGAATTTGATCACAAGTTCTTGGCGTATTTTTGGTTTGTTCCATCGTCTGTTCTTGTTGTTTTTCAAATTTTTGCTTTGGACTAAATGGATTTGTACTAGTAAAACGTTTCTTTTTGGGTTGATTTCATTTGTTGATCGACATTTATGTTGCTAATTGTGTATGGAACTGACTTCGTGCAATGTTGAATCTTTACTGTGATTTTGTGAAATGTAGCTAGTTCTTGTTCATTTTGCTGACTGACTTGTTTTGTTGCATGGTTGGGCTTCGTTTTACTGCATCTGCATTTCGATCAATCAGGGAGTAAGTCAGATTTAACAATTAAATACTTGTTTAGGTTCCTTTCTTCATAATCTTTCCTTACTATATGAACTATCATTGCATTTTTCAGCCTATATTTCATGATGGGATGAAAGAGTGGAGTTGTTGCAAGAAAAGAAGTCATGATTTCAGCTTATTTTTAGAAATTCCAGGGTAAGTGCTTCTCATATTCCCTAACTGAACTTAAAAGCTTACAAGTCAAAAGATCAAAACTTGTTTCTCAGTCTGTTATCAGTGACAAAAATCACTCGTTGTTGTTGTTTTCAAATAATTATTGCTGAAGCATATAGGAATGTTGTTGTGGCTAGTGACCTTAATAGGTCTTTTTGTCTTTTTTTTGGATACTTGTAAATGTTAATAATTGGCAATTTTATTTTTTTTATTGATTATGAAATGGTTGTGAAAACCTCCCATTCAACTGTGAAGGTGAGGCTTCATACATTCAGTCATAGTAGATTGGTTCATTAGATCATCCTTCATAGAAATTCGTAATTTAGTTGTATTTTCCTCCTTCTGCAAGCCCAAAAAAGCTGGTTTAATTTCAAGCCCTAAATAATAGTCCGAATTTTACCCATCACCATTTAATGTGACTATTCCTGACATTATAAAACTTCTTGTCTCCTTTGGAAACTATCCGTTAAGTCACAAAATTGCAACACTTTGATTTCAACCAAAAGTGGCTGAGTTCTCAGTTCAAATACATGTCTAACAATTTTGCTTCTGGACACATTCCACTACTGTTCTCCATAGTCCTGACCCTTATATGTGAAAGAAAATAGACACCCTACTTTCAAATTTGAGGGACCATAGTAGGTTGATCTGCTGATTAAGTCTCACTGAAGCGATCTGTAACAGAAGTAGGAATTATATTTGTTTTTTGTCTTTTCATCTATCCTATTTTTGTAAGTGTTAACAGAGGAAAAGTATAAGACTTAATATATATATATATATATATGCTGCTTGCCTGAAATCTCATGCCATTTTCTAGTATCTTCAGTTAGGAATGATTTCAAGTACAAAGTTTTGCCTAAAGAACTAGTTATAGGCTTTTTGATATATACACAGCACATGAACAAACCCAACATTGTAAAAGAATTTATCCAATTTGATCAATTCAACAATTTGTGTTGCATTGTGCTTGCAACATTCAAAATCTTACTGTCTTATTTTGCCAACTACGCACATTTTAATGGTTCCATCAGTCTATGCCAGAATGGAAAACCTATTATTACAAAAATTCTATTAAAGCCAATGCAATTTTGGATGGAGAATTCTAGAATTACTTAACAGAACTATTGTAATATAGGTTTTCCATTAGACCGATGGAACCATTAAAATGTTTTTAGTCGGCAAAACGAAAATGACTAGTAAGATTTTGAATGTTACAAGCACAATGCAACACAATTCCTAGAAATTCTAGTGATCAAATTGGATAAATTCTTTTACGATTTTGGGTTTGTTCATGTGTTGCTAAGTTGGATGTGATTAGTAAGACTGTATTAATACATAATCCATTCTGCTGAGTGCTGTCTATTGAGAAGTAGCAATCTATTAGTATTGCCCTAAAATGGTTCACCTCCAATTGGCTATTGCGATATCTGGTGAACAATGCAGAATGTGTTCGTGGTCAATTTCATATTTACTTCTTCTCATTTCGTTTGCTTATAAGCCTACTTGGATTTTGATCACTGATCAGTACCTTTTGTTGATTAGTATTTTACGAAGTTGTTGTTTGTAGTAGTTGCTCAAAGTTTCTTCTATTAATGAAGATGTAAGACAGGTAAACACACAACTGAAAAACCAGTGTTAGAAAAGGTGGTTGCTGCTCCAAAAGCTTCATTACCTGCTGCTTCACAATCTCCTGCATCCAGTACACCATCAAAGGAAATTTGCTCTAGATGTCGACAGGGTTTCTTTTGCTCAGATCATGGTATTCATTTTATGCTTTTACCTATAGATTTTGAAACTGTACATAGTTCATGTCTTGCTTACTTTGGGTCTCTTGGAGGTGGAATGTTTCAAATTTGTTTTCATAATATATGGATATAATTATGGGAATGGTAGTTGCCCTAACCCTGAATTATAGTGGAAAACTACGCAGTTATATTGTTATATGCAATGCCACAACATGGACTTTTGTAGCCTGTAGAGCATGGTAGAATAAATTCTGTAGTTGAATGAAAGTCGACTATCCATTCTTATTTGAATTTTCTTTGATAGGATTTACCTTCCTGGTTATGAAAAAAAAAAAAAAAGAATTCTCTGCTTTTGGCCATACTTATTTTTAAGATATGTGGAAGTTCTACCGAGTCATGTATTAGGTTTTGCTTTATGTGGAGGTTTTAGTTTTCTCATGTTCTAATTGATGCAAACCGTGTGAGTGAAAAGTTTTGGCTCTCTTTATAAAGCTATCAAGGGATGCCAGCAACATGCCTTCAACATGCCTTTGCAAGACATTGTTTCTCTGCCTTAAAACATTTTGTCTATGAAGGACGTGCAGTTATTTAATATATTTAAGTTCTCCCCATGTTTCTTAAACTCTCCAATATCGGTGAAATTATTTTTTACTTGGTAAGCTGAAGTATGACATGTTCTATATAGGTTCACAAGCCAAGGGTCTGAACCAGTCAGCTGCAGTTGCGCCTGCTGAAAATTATGTTGAAGTTCAGGCATCTCCTGCTCCAGTGAAGAAGATAGTTGATATAAACGAGCCACAAACCTGCAGAAATAAGGGATGTGGTAAGACGTTCAAAGAAAAGGATAATCATGAGACGGCATGTATTCACCATCCTGGGCCTGCCGTTTTTCACGACCGGATGAGAGGGGTATGAATTCTGTCCATTTAAATTCTGCTGTCTTCTATTTCTATATATATATATTTTATTGATTATCATATATCTTGAAGCCAATGTTTTATGCTATATATAAATTTTGCAGTGGAAGTGCTGCAACGTTCATGTAAAAGAATTCGATGAGTTCATGAGCATTCCACCGTGCACCAAGGGATGGCACGACGCAAATCCAGGATCATGATCAGTGGATCTAGACGAGGCTGTGTTTCCTTGGTAACTTAAATTTTTTGTTCAATGGCTGAACTTCTTCTTTAAAGTGACTTTTTTCTGCCTTTTATTCGATTCTGGAAATTGTGCTTATTCAATAATCTTATATTGGAGACCAATTGACTAAATGACTATCCACTTTCAGATTATAGTGCTGTGTTCTTGTAACAACAAGATCATTGTTCCAGAGCTTTATAGAATTGTCAGACAAATTAATTATTCATTTCGTTTGGAAGTACTTTTAGCAATAGCAAAAGTGCTTTATCTTCATCCTTACATAGTTGGAAGTTTGCTGTGTCAGCTTCCTATGTGTTGTAGTCTTGTAGAACAGTTCTTGGTGCTTTATCACTTTCTAAATAGTGTTACTCCTCAGCTTATGCCCATGTACTGTGCTCGGTAATTTGATTACAGAGAAACACTGCAGAGTTAGATTTATTATTTATATACACACGCTTGAAAGAACTATGTACCTAGTTGCTGCCTTCATGGCTTCATGTGCCATTTATATGTGAATGTTACTGTCATCACATATAAGCAACATTGTAACATAAATCGGATATCTATTTCTATAATCGGAAGAAGTTAACTCCCAATGACGGGAGAGATCTCCTCACACTATAAAGGTTAAGGTTTAAGTCTCTGTCCATGAAAGTAATAATTGGCCTATGACCTATCATCAATGTTTTTGAATATTACTTTTGCATTTTCAATTTGTTTGAATTTTCCTATATTTATCTCATTTTTCCGATGCTTTTATATTTAACAAAATCAGGATAAATAGTTTCAGTACTTGAAAAATTCTCAAATTTTATTCATAGGTAGATTTCATTAAACTTATCATAAAAAATAAAAATAAAAAAAATTCAAATTCAAATTCATAAAAATCGATATGATTTCGTCAAGGTCTTTAGTCTTTACTGAAATTAAAGGAATGTATACCTCACTTGATAAGTTGATATATATATATATATATATAGTGGTTCTCTCATAAGGGATCCCTTATTTTAATTTCGGTAAGGACCACCATGAAATCATATCGATTTGGATGAATTTTAATCTGATTTTTTTTGTGAATGATAAATTCATTGAAATCTATCTATGAATAAAATTTGAGAATTTTTCAAGCACGAAAACTATTTTTACCGATTTTTTTAAATACGAAGGCATTAGAAAAATAGGCGAAATATAGGAAATTCAAGAAAAATAGTTTTGGGTATGCGGCAGATCGGATCCAATGGATTTGATATGATCCAAGATCCGATCCAATCCGATTGGATTGAAGAAATTGTAATTCGATCCGATCCAATTTTATAGCGGGATTCGATCCGATTACTATTTGATCCGATCCGCTTATAAAATACTTCAATCTGATCTGATCCAATCCAATCTGATCCGATAGATTGAATTAATATAAAGTCATTTGTAATATATAAAAGTTATAATTTGAAATAAATAAAATCAAATAAATTATTCAAACATTACTAATTAATTCAAAGAAAATTAACATTAAAAAAAAAAAATACATGAAATAGCTTATATAATTCAAAAAGTCTATAAATATTATACATCAACTCCAATTGTAAATTTAATTTTAAAAAATAAGCTGTGATATTGATGAAAAAGAATAGAAGAAAAGAAGATGATTGATTGTTGGTTGTAGAGAAATTGAGAAAGAAAACAAAAAATAGTAACATTATAAATTGTATTTTGGTTGGGTAACGAAAATCCAAGATCCGATCCGATCCGATCCGATCCAACGGATTTTAGAATTTAGGATCCAATCCGATCCAATCACCTCTATGGATCTGATCCAATGGATCGTATTGGATTTGATCGGATCCTACACACCCCTAATTAAAATGGTTGTGAAATATAGTAACATTTTTTTTTTTTTTTTTGAAGTATAGGATATTTACTATTAACAAATCTTTTTTTTTTTTTTTTTTTTGGATGTTCCTATTCCAAAGATGATTCATTGATAAAATTTAAATTTGTGAAATTTTTATAGACATTCATTTTACTTCGAATGTCTAAAAAAAAAATCATTTTTTATTAGTCAAAGTTAATTTATTATAATACGTCAAAAAAAAAAAAAAAAATTCACTCCTATCAAAATAGTTTTAAAAGAAAAACTTTAAATATTGAAAATAAAAAATCTACAAATGAAATTTCAGTCATATTCTTTATAAGATGGTGAGGTGAGTAATCACACGCGCCTTACAAGGGTGTGAGTGTGAGCCCAACAATAGATATCTGATACTAATAATGATAATAATAATTAAATAATAATATAGGCCTCAAGAGTCTTGGAGACTCGGACCTAGTAATAATAATATAATAATAATTTTATTTATATAATTTTCGAAAAAAATAATAATTTTATTTATACAAAATTAATATTTATAAAAATAAAAAAAATAAAAAAAAGAGAGTAAAGAGTGTAGGAATTATAAGGGAAGATAGGCGTCACGGGTCCTATGATGTGTATAATCAATCCTCCGGGTCCCACATCTTCTTCCTTTATTTATTTCTCTCTACTGTCTACGCAATGTTGACCCCTTTGACCCCTTTTTTATTTGATTTGATTTTGATATGATGCATGTACAAATCAAATTATAATGATTATTTATTATTTATCATAAACAAATATCTAAATACCGACGGTGATATGGCTCAACTGATAGATGAACGAATTTAAGATTTAAACAAATGACTCTCAGATCACAAATCCTACTAATGGTGAAAGTTTTCAAAAAAAAAAATATAAACACAAATTAATAGATATTATCAAATAATAATAATAATAATAATAATAAACAAATATCTAAATAATTTTAAGAAATATGCCTACAATCTTTTATTGTTTTTAAAATTTGTTATAAATCCTCCTAAAATCTTATTAGAAATTGTTTAATGTAGGGAAATATATAGCAATTCCACTTATTTCTTTATATTTTAGTCAAACTGGTGTCAAAGGTTTAATATATTTTTTAATTGATCTAAAATAATAAATAATACGGAAATACCATTGGACCAGTTAATTTTATGTAATCTCTTATTGTATTATTAAAATTGTATATATTTATATATAAATATATTTTTAAAAGACTAAAATTATAAATTTTTTTAGTATACATCTTCAGATACTAAAGTTAAATAATAAATAATACGGAAATACCATTGGACCAGCGTTGAGGCTCTACAAGAGTAGCTTGGAAAGCAACTCCCACTAGAGAGGAGAGACTACCCACACCTAGGTGGGACAAGACCCACACAATGGAGAGAGCAACTTTACCTAAATACACACTAGGCCAAGGATTGAACCTTAGTGGGAGAGTCTCAGACAAACTCTGGCCACCAAGGCTAAGGGTCCGTCATCCGTGTGTAAGTTGATGTATTATTCGGATTTTATATTTAGTGTGGGATTATGTTGGAATATTTTTGTATCAATTTTTAAAAATATATATATATATATATATTTTCATTAAATAACTACATGAGTGAACCAAATAGGCAAATAGTGACCCTTTTAACTAAAACAAATCTGAAGATTATAGAATAATAATAATAATTTTAAAAAATATATATTATTAACAGTTTCCAGTATTGGAATTTGGACTCTGTAAGTCCACATGGCAAGAATTTATTGGAAAAGGAGGAGAACTAAAAAATTCAACTCAATCATTAGTAAATCCAACCAGCATCCAAAAGGACTAAAACGCATTGCTTTTATTTATTTTTTAATTTTTTACAATTTCCAGATTTACTCTAAAACGCTTTCCTCTTTTTTTCTAATAAAAAAGACATCAATCCCAACTTTTGGAGACCCGATATTGAATGCAGTGTCTGTTTTTCT
Source organism: Acer saccharum (assembly GCA_030490815.1). Taxonomy (NCBI): domain Eukaryota; kingdom Viridiplantae; phylum Streptophyta; class Magnoliopsida; order Sapindales; family Sapindaceae; genus Acer; species Acer saccharum. The sequence goes on along the minus strand of CM059866.1, from coordinate 59,413,435 downwards.
AGCGTGGGACCCAACATATAGAGAGAGAGAGGGGGTGGACCCATATTGAGTCACGCCGGTAGTACAGCTGACGGCGTCAACCGGCGGATAAGTCGCCGGTTTGGTTTCTTGCTTCACTTTTTGTTTTTTTGTTTTTTTGTTTTTTGTTTGTTGGGCAGTGGTGCCCATAGGCTAGGCTCTGCTACAAGTCAGCTGTCACTTTCTTAAAACCTCTTAAGTGCTCTCAGATTTTGCCACGTGTCTCATTTCCCTGATATGATCACCGTCTTTATCTGTCTTCCTCGGCTGCCACAACCACTGAAAAAGATTTTAGGGTTTTTTTTTTTTTTTTTTTTTTTTTTTTCTTTCCTGCTTTTAAATGTGGTTATTGACTGTTGGATTTTATTATTATTATTATTATTATTATTTTGATTTTTTTTGGGGGTTATAATTACTAATTGGGTAATACAAAAAATATTGATAATTAATTGAGCAAATAACATCAAAACTATACTAATGATTTTTTTCTCTTGTTTCACTTGACTTTTTTCTTTCTAATGAATTATTAATTATAATTTTTTATTTGTAGAAAAGGATTTAAACTTTAAAAACCAACATTTTTCAAACTATTGCAAACACATTAAATTATTGATATTAAAAATCAAAAGTTGATTAACATTTCAGTATAATTAACCATTCGACTATATACTTGTAATTTTATATGGAATTCAAATATTCAATATTCTAGCATATATACAATGTGAAATAAATATGACTAGATTGGAGAAAAATGTATACTTTAAAAATAAAATAAAAACAACATGAAAATATATTTAAGAGTCGTATTAACCGAATATACTACCCAAAATTAATTAAATAATTCATGTTTATTTTTTTAATAATCAAGACATAATTTATTGTATCTTAAAACCAAAAAATATTACTTGTTCTTATATACTTTTCAATTAAAAAAATATTAACATCTTCCTACATTTAAATAGGTAGTTGAATTGGGCCATTCGAATTTTCTCTTTGTCTCCTCCTAAATTGACTACTCAAATAAATTCTTTATACCTTTTTAAAAAGAACATTCAACAATTGAGTAATTTTATTTATTTTATAAATTAAAAAAAAAAGACAATAAAGATGATAACAAATAATTTGCTTGTAAAAGGGAGTACAAAACTAATAAAAAAACAATTAAAGCAGTGAGTGACTGGAAGAAGAGCGATAGAAGAACCCGAGAATCGGACATCCGGTCGGGATTTGGACGGGTTAAAGGATCCGGATCAGATTTGGCACCGTGAAATATTGTTTGTTTTCATTCGTCGGTTTTTGAGCCAAAAAAACCAGCCCAACTGACAACATCCAGGGGCATTTTAGTAAATGCATACATGTGACAAGTTTTATTTTATCCAACGGTCCAACTGCCACCACGGCACAATCACAATTTGCTATCTCCGATCTCCACCGCATTGGAAATCAACGAACGAAGTCAAGATCGAGATCGAAGATCAGACGGCTGGGGATGCATCTGGGGTTTCTAACGAATTAAAATTGCAAGTGGGGTCCGATCCCGATAAGGAAAAACTGGACCCCAGATAGCAACTTAACATAAAGTTAATAATTTTTAATTTTATTGAAAATAAAGAAATAAATAATTATTAATAATAAATAATAATAAAAAAAAACAAGTAATTAAATAGAACGATGGAAGATTGGAAGGAGCATCAAACATGAGCAGCTTTATTCGAACTCCGCTGTTTATTGCAAAAGTGCTTATTGCTGCAGCGGCACAACTTCTGTGCTCCTGCTTTTGCTTCTGCTCTTACTCTTTTTAACTCTTTCTTTTTATTTTTATTTTTAAATCGAATCCTTATTGTTATGTGTGTTCTAATTGTTAAATAAATTTAAACTGTTATTAAAAAAAAAAATGGTTAAATTTAAACCCAATATTTTATTTTTTTTAAAAAAGTATATGATAATATAGACGGATTTCTTTGAAATATACTAAAATCTATAATAAAATGAAAATCTATTTAAGTCCAACACTATCTAGGTTAGGTTTTTGAGGAGCCGAGACCTAGTTAGATCAACTGTTATAAGTACGGTCTGGAAAACAATTTCTTCTGTAAGGGAAAGATCTTTCCACACTTTGTGATTTTATAAATAAATATTAGACCTGAACACATATTACGGATATAAGAAATAAATGCACAACCACTTCAACTATAAATGAATGACCGAACGTGCTATTAATATATTTTTTTCCATTAAAATCTCCAAACATGAACCTCATGCTAGAAGGGAATGATAGAATAAAGTTTCAATATAAAACATAGTCCCACAATATTTATGACATTGGATTGTATCACATGCCTACTCTTAGTAAGAGCAAACTAATTTGATGACCCCATTTGGGCGATAGTTGAAATGGTTTTCTATAGAACATGCCATTGCATTATAATAAATCATTGAAATTTAGTTTCATAATTATTGAATTATTTTAATGCTTATGCAAGTTAAGACATATAGAGTGGACCTCATGTAAAAAAGAAGAAGATAGAGATTGTGGTTAATAATTTTTTAATCCATTTTTTACCTAACCAATGTAAAGGATAACTATTGTAATTAGAGTTGCATTGGGATTGTATTATCTTTGTTTTTATCTGTATATATTACTTCAAGAATAAAATTGAGTTACGTATTTATAAGATTGCTCACGAAACCTATTTTAATTTAAGTAAACCTATGATTCCTAAAGCTAGGAGAATTAATCTAGTGATAATTACAAGGAATTAATCTAAGAGATAAAAACAAAGATAATACAATCCTAATACAACTCTAATTACGTAGATGTATTTCAAAAATAAAATTAAAAAATACAACTCTAATTACAATAGTTATCATTTACAAGTTACAACCAATGCGTATTAACTAATTAGTTCATCAATTGTTTTTTTTTTTTTTTTTTTTTTTTTTCTTTTTTCCTTTTGAAATATTACATAAATCTGATTTTTTTTGGGAGAGGAAGGACCCGAACCCGCAATCTCGTGGGGTAAGTGTGCAGGGGTTTACTATCGGACGAAACTCATCTCGTCATTAGTTCATCAATTACTAAAATGTATCAAATGGTTTATTTGACGATCAAACATAACAAAATAAGTAAAAATATTACTTCGCTCTTTGATTTAAAATAATTATGCAAAAATAACTGTTTCATTGACAATTATTTTCATATTTAAATTTGTACTTGACCAAAAAGACTAAAATGTACATATGAAATATCCGTTATAATGAAATTACCTTTATCATAAAAATTAGTAAATAAAAAAACATATTAAAAAAAAAAAAACTAAAACAGTAAAACATAATGATTAAATATTATTTCCTCTTAAAACATTCTAAAGAAATACAAATAAATATTATTATTTACTAAATTAATGTTAAACCTAATGATTGTTTATTTTTTATTTTAAAGTATTACAATATTACATAAATTTAAGATTTTTTGAGAGAATGAAGGATTCGAACCTGCAATCTCATAGTGTAGGTATGATACTATGATAGATTTATCATCGGACCAACCACGTCTTGTATGAAATGAGCAAAGCAGCGATAATAGTAATAGTACTCTTTTTTTATTATTATTATTTTTTTGATAGAGATAATAGTAATAGTACTCACTAGACACTAGTCATCACTCAAAGTGTAGTCCACAAGAACAAGCGACACTGAAGTGTCCTTGAACACACAACCGAACCAGACCAGACAGCGGTTGCATAGTTTTGGTATTTCGTGTGAAGATGGTTTGGTCTTACAGTTGCTGTGTGTTGATGCATGAGAATAGCTCAAAAAAAAAAAAAAAAAAAAAGACATCACATGAACAACCATTAAATCACAACAGACAAAACACACCACATTCAAAAGGTCTATATCCAAAACTCAATTATTTATAATCATAGCTAGATCAAATTTTTGTTCAAAATTACACAAATTTTTTATGTTACTTAATTGATTTTTGTTTAAGTTAACCATGAAATAGTTTATAATCATAGCTAGATGAATTTGTTTCAAAAATATTTTACCATGAAATCAAACGTTTAAAATGGCCCAATAAGGTTTTTTTTTTTTTTTTTTGGTATTATCAATTTAGTCCCTAAGTTTTGGTGAAACATCAATTTTTTAAATGTGTTTACATTTTTGGAACTTGTGGTCCTTAACTTTTCAAAAATACATCAAATAGGTCCTTCCGTTAGTCCAATATGACAATTCTAAGGGTATTTTATTCCAATATAACAATTCTAGATGAAATTTTTATTCAAAATTTACACAATTTTTTTCTATTAATTTATTAATTTTTGTTTAAGTTAACCATGAATTTGTTTCAAAAATATTTTAACATGAAATCAAACGTTTAAAATGCCCTATTAGGTTTTTCTTTTTTTCTCTATTGCCGACAAAGATGTTTTATTTTTTATTTTTTTAATCAAAAGGACAATTTTACCCCTTAAATAAGTCTAACAATTGTGGCTCGCATGTTAGCTTTGACCAAATCTGCAACCCTAATCTTCATTGTGAACTTTCAATTACTCACTTGACAGAACTAACTACAAGGTGGTTTGTACAATTTTAAATAAAAAGTTTCATACAATTGTAATTATGCTTAAACTCATGCTTAGAGCATTATTATACATTTCACATAATATGAATGTATGATAGATAGTTACTATAAAATTAGGTTTTTAAATCGAGAAATTATTCTAGAAATGTTGAATAGAATTTTTAATAATTTCTCATCAATGTTATTAACCGTAAAATAAATGGTGAGAGATAACGAGATATATATTTTATAGTAATTGATTAAAAAATGGATGCATAATTTTTTTTAGGTAATAGTATCGGATATGATAATATGCATTATTTTTTTTTTTTTTACCAAAATGAATCCATATTCAAATCGGTGTCTCACTAAAAAAACACATTTCTTAAAGTGCAAAATTTCCCCATTTCTTTTGATAAATAAAAAACTTTTGACACCAAACAGACCGAACTGGCCCCCAATTGGAACCAACCGACCAAAAACCCCAATCAAAAAAGGTACGACGCCCCATCTCATCTCACACCAAATCAAAGTAACTCCTCACCGTCTGATCATCCCACGCTCCCACGCGCGAGCGTTGGAAAAGATAGAAACAGTGTAGTGATTAGAAATGCTAGTATCTATTATAGCTGTCAAAACAATGCAACAACTTTGGGAAACGATTATAGTACGAATGACGGCCGCTGCTTGATTTTATGAATCCATTTTTATTTATTTATTTATTTATTTTTAAATTTTTTATAAATTTATTATTATTTAGATTAGTCAGCTACTAACGTCAGCTACTAACGTCTCTTCACCGCCGTTTAAATTGTCCTGTGTCTCTATCACTCCCTCTGGTTGTGTGTGTGTCTCTGTGTAGAGACTCTGCTTCTTCACTCTCTCTCACTCTCTCCTAATAAAAGAGCTATGTTCAGTCTACCTTGCAGCTCACGCTAAACGCCTGTTGTTTTTGTTGTTTCTCTCTCTCTCTCTCTCTCTCTCTCTCTCTCTCTCTCTTCTCTATGGGGAAGAAGAAACCCAGTTGAGACTTGAGAGTGTTTTTAAAGCTGAAAGTTTCTCTCTTTTTCGTTCTCAAAATATTTTTTTCTCCTCTCTTTGAACTTTTGCACTGTGATTTTGGGAAAAAAAAAAAAATGGAAAGGAAGAGGAAGCTCGATGTGGGTTTTGTAATGGCGGTTGTGTTTTTGTTGCTACTCTGTTCTTCCGTTTCTCCGCTCAGCGACGAAGGTTGTTTGCACTCTCTCTGTTTCTCTCTCTCTCTCTATTGGGTTTTCGTTTTTATCTTTGTGGTTTGTATTTTTGTGGGAAATGTAGAGGCTTTTTCTATTTTCGGAAAATCAAACCTTTGTTTCTTTTAGCTGAGAAATGTATGGAATATGTATCGTTTTAGAAAATATTTCTCTTCCAAATCGCTGGAATCGACCACCCCTTTTCATTGTTTAAAGGCCGTAGAGTCCAAACTACTTTGAAAGCGATTTCTCTTTTCAAAATAATTGAAACACTCTGTTTGGTTGCTGAGAAAATAAGTGGATAACAATAAAATCCCTGCATAGATTTGTTTTCAATAGAATATGCATGATCGAAAGATTCACGTGTGATATCTTTTTTTTTAATCATTTGTTAGAATTTTATATTCTCTTCACTTTATGTTATTCAGCTTATTATTTTATCTGAAGTGATAAAAAAATAATATTTTCAAGTTAGTAATCGTATGTATCTGGTTTGAATGGTTTCTCTGGTAACTAAAATTGAAAAAAAAAATGGCTGTTTTTTTCAGGGAAGGCTTTGATGACAATGAAAGCATCGTTTCGCAATGTGGCCAATGTGTTGCTGGACTGGAACGATGTTCCAAACAGCGATTTATGTTCTTGGCGTGGTGTCTTTTGCGACAATATCAGCCTCTCTGTTGTTTCCTTGTAATCTTCTCTTCTTCACAATATCTGCTTTTATTTTTATTTTTAAATGAGTACTGTTTTAGCTTCACTTTTAACAAAGTGGTTTCTTATCTTTGGTTTTCTGTGTAGGAATTTATCAAGCTTGAATCTTGGTGGAGAGATTTCACCAGCCATTGGGGATTTGAGGAACTTGCAGTCCATGTATGTTGGTTTTTCTTTTTTCATTGAAGGGATCAAGAATCAATTTTTGAATTTTGGCTGTTAAAACCATTTGAGTTAATTGTTTCTCTTTTTTTTTTTTCTCGGCAGAGATTTTCAAGGAAATAAATTAACGGGTCAGATCCCAGATGAGATTGGGAACTGTGTATCTCTTGTTCATCTGTAAATTTTCTAATCTTTATCTCTAACATTTGTTATTGTTTTTATATATGTTTTGTGTTGGTGTTCTTATATGATTTGTATTTACTCTTGCTTAATGTAGAGATTTGTCTGAGAATTCTCTCTATGGAGATATACCCTTTTCGATTTCGAAGCTCAAGCTTCTTGAATACTTGTAAGTTTAAATTCTATGTAGTTTCTTGCTTTTTCTTATGATGCACACTTGTGTTCTGTAGCTGAGTACTGAACATAATTTTTGTAATTTTGTGCAGGAATTTGAAGAACAATCAGCTTACTGGTCCTATTCCTTCAACATTAACCCAAATTCCTAATCTGAAGACACTGTGAGTTATCTATTTGTATTAGAAATCCTTGGTGTATATTTGATCCTTTGCTAGTTTCGGCACATAAAAGAAATTGTTTCTGTTTATGATATTTGTATTATGGTGTATTATCTTAATTGATTTCACATGTTATTTGTAGCGACCTTACTCGGAACCAACTTACGGGTGAGATACCAAGGCTTATTTATTGGAATGAAGTATTACAATTCCTGTAAGTAGTCAAGACATGAGTGTAATTCTATTAGATGTTCAATTTTGGGTTTCTTGATGTTGTACTCATCTTTTTCGATCCATCAGTGCTGTTTGCAATAATTTTTCTTATTCATGTCAACGAAATCGTGTTTACAGTGGGCTACGGGGCAACTTTTTGACCGGAACTCTATCCCCTGACATTTGCCAATTGACTGGCTTGTGGTACTTGTGAGTAGTCACTGTGCTATGGTTTTAACAAATTTGCGTTCTACTGTTGTTATTGTAATTGTTAGGTTTGTTAAAACCTTTTGATCTTTTTATCTGTTTCAGTGATGTGAGAGGCAATAATCTAACTGGAAACATTCCGGACAGCATTGGCAACTGTACAAGCTTTGAGATATTGTATGTATATCGAAAAATGACTCAAGTTCTCTGTTTATTACCCATTTTCTTTGTTATTAACATCTTTTGGGTTGCAAATTTCAGAGATGTATCTTACAACCAGATCACGGGGGAGATACCATACAATATTGGCTTCCTTCAGGTGGCAACTCTGTAAGTGTTTCTCCTTAAAAACTTCGACACAATTATTTGATCTTTTGAAAATGCTGTAGCTAGATAGGTGAAAGTTTTTTTGATCTGCTCTTAAGTGACCGTAATTTTTGGTTAGATCACTTCAAGGAAACAAGCTGACAGGGAAAATTCCAGAAGTTCTTGGATTAATGCAGGCTCTAGCTGTTTTGTAAGTATGCTTGTTGCTTCAATTTCCAAGATTCAGGATTTGGTTTATAGTTCCAAAGACTAATTTTTGTAATGTTCTATGCTTTTTCATCAGGGATCTGAGTGACAACGAGCTTGTAGGACCTATTCCACCAATACTTGGCAACTTGTCTTACACCGGGAAACTGTACGTTTAATTTAAAAGACATAATGTATATGTTACTTGGGCTTCTTTGTTTAGTACTGTCGCTAATTTGTTTGTTGCTTCAGATATCTACATGGCAACAAGCTTACTGGACCAATTCCACCAGAGCTTGGAAATATGTCTAAGCTAAGCTACTTGTAAGCAGTCTTATCTTTTTTCTGATTATATTTTTCGTGTATTGTTCTTTCTGTAGCTAAGTCAATTATTTTGTAGGCAATTGCATGACAATCAACTTTCCGGGACAATTCCTGCTGAGCTTGGGAAGCTAGAGCAGTTGTTTGAATTGTGAGTTTTCATTGTTAGCCATAATTTTTTTATTCATTTGTATAACTGTTGCTTATAAATTCATCACTTAATTATCAGGAATCTCGCTAACAATCAACTTGATGGACCCATTCCACACAATATCAGTTCCTGCACAGCACTGAATCAATTGTAAGATATCTAATTTTTTATACGTCCAAAACTTGGAGACATTTTATTTTGTCGTGTACAACTTCGATTCGTTTTATCTGATGTGTTTTTTTTACAGCAATGTGCATGGTAATCAGTTAAGTGGGTCTATCCCTTCAAGTTTCCGGAATCTGGAGAGTTTGACTTACCTGTATGTTCTAATGCTTTGCATTTAGAAAGATTTTCTGGTTATGCTCTCATTTATATTTGTTACTTGTATATTTATCCTTTTAAACCCATATATGTTGGATGTTCAGAAACCTTTCGAAGAACAATTTCAAAGGCAGGATACCTAATGAGCTGGGTCGTATTATCAATCTCGATACTCTGTAAGTTGGTTGGCATCATGTGTGTGTTGGTTTTAATCCCCTAGATTAGTAGTTTAATTATGTGTTTTTCCATGTTCTTCAGGGATCTATCCGACAATAATTTCTCTGGAGCTGTTCCTGCATCTATTGGTGATCTTGAGCACCTACTCACTCTGTAAGCCTGTAACTAAATCGTAGTACTATTTGGACCCTTGTTGATAATTCGATGGTAGTGTAATAGCTGAATGTTGTTTTCATTTGCACAGAAATTTGAGTAGGAATCATCTCTACGGACCGTTGCCTGCGGAATTTGGAAATCTTAGGAGCATTCAAACTATGTGAGTGCTGTCTTGACTAGTCTGCTATTTTATGTGCATGGGATGCTTTTCTTTTTGTAATATGAACCTCTCTTTACTAGGGATATGTCATTCAACAACCTCTCCGGTAGCATTCCAGCAGAAATGGGTCAGCTGCAAAATATCATGTCTCTGTAAGTTGATAGTTTTGTGCCCTTACTGGTTGATGGAAGATTATGATGTTTTAAAATGTTGTGTGTATACCGATTCTGAGATGAAATTGTGTTTGCAGGATATTGAACAACAACAACTTGCATGGAGAAATTCCTCAGCAGCTTACCAATTGTTTCAGTCTATCTACTTTGTATGAATATTTCTTTATTTCTTCGATTTCCGCTTAAGTAATTTATAAAGTATTGCTAAAAATCAATTTATGTGCATTTCAGGAATGTGTCTTATAACAACTTAACAGGACTCATACCTCCTATCAGAAACTTCTCGCGATTTCCTTCTGACAGGTATGTGAAAAAAAATAAGGTTATATCTCCTAATTTTGGTCATTGTTTTGATTAATCATATTTCTTCCAGCTTCATTGGAAATCCACTTTTGTGCGGCAACTGGGTTGGATCAATATGCGGCCCTCCGGTGACAAAGTCCAAAGGTCTCAGCTCAATCTTTCTGCAATATTTTCTTTGACTATATATTTGATTTTTTATTAATGAGCTGAATACAATGTTAACAAGCTTTGCTTCTTTCCAGTTCTATTTTCCCGGGTAGCTGTTGTTTGCATGACGTTGGGATTCATCACTTTGTTGGTTATGGTTGTAATCGCCGTGTATAAATCCAATCAACAGAAGCAGCAGTTGATCAAGGGATCTAAGAGATCAATGCAGGGTATGTAATTATGACAAGCCTTTGTAATTATTCTCACAATGCATACCTTCTTCCCTCCAACTCCTTATGATGATTGTTTCCTTTCTTCTCAGGACCACCCAAGCTTGTGATTCTTCAAATGGATATGGCTATTCACACCTTTGACGATATAATGAGAGTCACCGAGAATTTGAGTGAGAAGTATATCATAGGATATGGTGCATCTAGCACAGTTTACAAATGTGTATTGAAAAGTTCCCGACCTATTGCAATTAAGCGACTTTACAATCAGTGTCCTCACAACTTGAGAGAGTTTGAGACTGAACTTGAAACCATTGGCAGCATTAGACATAGAAACATTGTCAGCTTGCATGGCTATGCATTGTCTCACTATGGAAACCTTCTCTTCTATGACTACATGGAAAATGGTTCGTTGTGGGATCTTCTTCACGGTGAGTTGATTTGTGCTTCTTTTAATCTTTCTTCCTCATTGTGCAAAATATTTTACTTGTGAAATAATTAATGCTAAACCATTATAAGTTTTTGTGTTTTTATATTAGTCTAAGGTGGCTAATGCGGTCCTTTGTCAATATGCACAGGGCCATCCAAAAAAGTGAAGCTTGATTGGGAAACCCGCCTGAAAATAGCAGTTGGAGCTGCTCAAGGACTTGCGTATCTTCATCATGATTGCAACCCTCGGATTATTCACAGGGATGTTAAGTCCTCAAATATCCTCTTGGATGAGAACTTTGAGCCTCGTCTCTCGGATTTTGGAATTGCTAAATCCATACCAACTGCATTGCCTCATGCTTCAACTTTTGTTTTGGGAACAATCGGCTACATTGACCCAGAGTATGCACGTACATCTCGGCTCAATGAAAAATCAGATGTTTATAGCTTTGGCATTGTACTTCTGGAGCTTCTGACAGGGAAGAAAGCCGTGGATAACGACTCTAACTTACATCAACTGGTATGCTGAAGAACATTTTTGTTCACAAGTTTGATTTGGCTAGTCAGATACATGTTGGTATTTTGAGTCTTATACATGTGTATTATATGTTCATTGTTCAGATAATGTCCAAAGCTGATGATAATACGGTGATGGAGGCTGTCGACCCAGAGGTTTCTGTAACATGCTTGGATCTAAACAAAGTTAGAAAGACCTTCCAACTTGCTCTGCTGTGCACAAAGCGCCATCCTTCTGACCGACCAACAATGCAAGAAGTCTCAAGGGTTCTGCTCTCCCTTCTTCCACCACCTCCTGCAAAACCCACTTCCGTCCCTACAAAACCAATCGATTACTCCAAGTTCGTGATCGACAAAGGACAGAAGCAGCAGCCACAGCAACAAGTCAAGCAGGAGAACAATTCATCTGATGCTCAGTGGTTTGTTCAGTTTGGAGAAGTCATATCTAAGAACACTCTTTAAATTTTACTAGTTAAAACTTAAAAAAGGGGTCCTTTTGTTTTTTCCTGCCATGAAGCGAAAATCGGGCACCGGGGGCGGCATGGAAGAAGATTATTAGATAGAAATCCCAAATTTTGGTTCAAATGGGCTGTGTTTTTAGTTTCAATTCCAAGAAAATGTATATGATATATGGATATGATGAATCAGTCAGTCTTTAATCATCACTAATTTTTGTACATTTCAGACTGACTATAGGTTAGAGAAAATATTATTTGGGAAGTACTTGATATTATAATGTCTTTTTGAATGGGTTGCTGTGTGGCTGCTTTTGAGAAGTTACAACAATACAAGCAAAATCTAGTGTAACTTTATATGGAAATTTTATGTGTGGGGGAAGCTGTCAGCTTTTTCTTATCTGTATTTTTGGTACTGTCAGCAGCATGAGTTGGTTTTGGTTTATTTATTTTGTGTGGCTTGCTCAGGCATTCAATTTTGAGAACAATAAATGGCTTTTCTCATTAAAGCTTTACACAGGAGATGTGTGCAGCTGCATTGAAAGATCTGTTGCTTAGATAGAGACATATTGTTCACGAGTAATTAAAGATTGTGCTGTGCATTTATGCCTCTTTGGAGACTTTAATTGGAATTGAAGCAGAGACTATTATGAAGAATATGAAAGGAATTTATGCAAATTGAACCTTCCAAGATTGAATAATGATCGATGGAGTTAAAATGCATTTTAGTGGCTGAACATGGATAAGTGTGCAACCACTCTTTTCATAGTGGTTAAACACTTCTCACACTTATCTTTTACCGTTGTGATTGATATATGTTGTGTTTTGTTAGTAATCAACATGCCTAAAAGCTTAAACCGATGAGAAATGGTCCAACAAAGTATTTAAGTCCTTTACCAAACCCTCTCACGTGTCGGACCGACTGGCTTAGCACGTGGATCAAACCTAAATACATATACAGATTACATGACAAATAAGGGTATCTTCAACAGTCTCCCTTAGAGACCCCTTTAAATAAGGGTGGATGTTGTTGTAACAGGCTATTAAGGGAGTATGTGTTCCAACAATACTCTCTTAATAATTTTTTATTTATTATCTTGATGTTTTAATTGTAAAACAAATTACTCACTGGATAATAAAAGAACTGTTGGGATTTAAAAGTTAAATATTCTAGCTTTTCAAAAAATAAAATATGTGAAGTCCACCTAATGGGGGGTTGAAGCCACCCTTTAAGGTAGTGAGTTCTACCAAAACATATTTAAGAGAGCCTTTAAGGGACCTGATGGAGTTGTAAAAATATAGCTTCTCCCCTAATTAAGCTACAGGAAATCTTTAAGGGAGACTGTTGGAGACTCTCTTAAACCCTTTGACATGTTTGTATCTCACCGAGTCCTGAAAATCTCCTTAAAAAAAAAATTAAACACATAGTTCGATTTATTTTTTATATGCTTAAAAAGTTTTGATATATTTGTTGTTTGGCAAACTTCCTTGTCTGAGAGAGTTTATTAATAAAAATAAAATAATACACTTATTTGGGAGATACAATGAACTTTATTCTACAAAGAAAGTCTAAAAACATACTAGAGAATGAAAATCTGTAAAAAAAATAATAATTTAAAAAAAAAAAAAAAAATCTCCCCCAAATAATAATAAGAAGAATCTATTTACTACCAGAATCCATTTACTTCTTTTCATTATATTATTACAATCAATCACAATCTTTAAAATCTCCTTTATATAGGAACAATAGGAACAAACACAACAGTCTTTTTTATCAAATACATAATTTTATAGAAACGCTGTACATTCTTGAAGTCTCCAAAATTTGTTTTCGAATAAATTTTTTATTTCCTTTGCTCATAAACTGATATACAACAAAAAGAATTTGCAGTGAGGATCACTTCCTATAAATAAATTGGTTGGGACGAATGAACGTCAAACTCATCTGAATTGGTTGAGACTCTGATCGAAAGAAATGGCATTGTGCTCAAAATTCTCAGCGAATATCCAACTTCCTGCTACAAAAATCATTAAAAATGTTCGGACTAATACTTCTAATTGTCCTTTTTTTTTTTTCCGTAAAAAAATAGACATCAAAAATGGTATCACATCAAACTACCTATTAGTATTGATCTGGGATCCAACTTCAGTAATCCTTCTACCACTCCCACATTGATACTGGTTTCGAAAAAACCTCGGTGATCTATCTTTGGCTGCCTTTATCATCTACACAATTTCAATGTTATGTGAGACCATGACGGCATGATCATTGCGAAAAAGGATGCTACTTTTTGGTGTAACAAAAGAACTTCTAGCATATAGAGAATAATATAAAGAGTTCTACTAATATACCTCGTGCTCTAGATGGAACGAAGCTGGTGCATTCTCTTTTGATCCCTTAAATCAATCAATGAAAGCACTCAAGTATTAATAAAAATGCAAAATACGATTAGTATTAACCTCGGAAGCTTTGTCAATGCTGGTTTCTAGGGATCTAACCTTAATAGCTGCTACAGGTGTTTTTGACCGAGATTTTAAGTTAGCCTGGACTTCAGATGCTATGGAGAGCTGGATATCATGTCAACCAAGTGAGAAATTGCTGTGTTGGGTATAATAATACGGTTTGGAAGTGGTAAACAAAAAGTAACAAAGAACTCAGTGATACCAACCTTACTAAATTGATCGGCTGGTGGCTCATTCAAGCACCTCTTATCTATTGGCATTTTGTTCTCCTGGTAGAAAATAAAAGCGTGGTGGTTATAGCAATTGATAACGAGAAACAATTGCGAATAAAGGATCTGTTATAAATTACCAACGAAACTGCAGTTTCTTGCTTGATATTGCTGAAGACACCTGGTTCTCCTTTACTTGAAAGTATCTGTTTCAGGCAACAACATGGCTCCACAAATGAAACTCAATATAAAACAAGATCGTGCAAATAAGGAAAAAAAAAAAAAAACATATATCCACATCACCTTCTTATTGAGAGATTGGGCTTTACATGTTTTTACTTCACATTTCTCCTTCTTAGGGGTATCGAAAGAGTTCAATCTGAAGGAGACAAGCAAAAACCATGTTAGAAATCATCATCATCACAAAAATTATTCTTCAAAGCCGTTCGAGGAACTCAAGAATCTGAATAAAAAAAATTATAAAATGCTTGAGAAATGTGGTTTCCCATGATGAAATAAAATATACCATTTAAGATGGAGAAGTTTAAATCAATCTTGCGATAGCTTAATACAAGAGAAATGTAAAATTTTAAGTCCTGGACCATATAAAGTGATCCCAAGTAACAAAAAGCTTGAAAACCATGAGCAAAGCGGAATTACAAACACCTAATGTTACTGAAATTATAATTTGGTAAGAGTAAATCTCAGCATGTTCAATTTGGAAGTAACATCAGCTACATTCAAGACACATTTACCTTTTGTAGTCTTTAGTTTCAATTTGTGAGATGTATTCATAGTCATAAACAGGTGCCACCTGTGATGAGGAAGTCATTAGCTTTCAATAATCAAAGATATGTTCCTATAGTATAGGTGACACCATGGGTAGAAGTGTAGAAGAAAGAAATTCTGAAATTGTAAAACTTATTATAAGAAGTTTATAAGATTTAGAGGAAAAGGTTTGAGAATATAATATCGATTCTCATGATCTATAAAGTTCATTTTCGATGACCTACCTTATTCCGTGCATGTTGCCTAGCTCTCTCCGATGTTCTCAGTTGGAAGACCTACAAAGCAGTAGATTTTGTAAGTTAACCACAAATGATGCATCAAACTTATATCAAGAAAGAAACAAGTAAATTAAGACATTTTTGGAAATTACTTGAAACTCTGTCAGCTGTACTGAGCTCTTTTTGGGACGAGGCAATGCAGGGGCCTCAAGGATCTGTCAAAAAAATCATGGTAAAAGTTCAATTATTGTACCTTAAATGTGGACGCGGTTTCTTTAAAATTCATAGTTTCCTATGAAATTCAATTAAATTTGATCTTATTAACTGAAAAGACCTACTTTTCTGTTCAAGGGATGTGCTTTAAAGGTACAAGCCTTTGATTTTGCATTTTCACCTGACTCTGCATTTGCCTTGCATCTGAAATTCAGAAAACAGAACACAGACAACAGCTCTTCAGGAAAACAAAAATTCGCCAACCTCAAGATATATGAAATCAAATATTTCATTTTTGACAGGAAGTGAAATCACTACCTATATCTTTGTGCTCGATGTGCTGTTTCCAGATTTGGTTCTCTAGGAATAGTAAATTTAGATCTAGCATACACCGAGTTAACATCATCCTGGACAATCAACTCAAAGTAATTTGAAAACTATTGATAACATAGAAAAAAATAATACACATAAAAAAGAGCCTGAACATAGCTATGAATGATGTATACAAACATGTGGTGCATCATATACTTCTGAAGATGTAAAGCTTACCTTTTTAGGTATCTTGTGTACAAAAAGAGCATGATGCTTCAGATGAGACACCTGAATTGCAAAATAAAGCATTCTAAAAAATTCTTCTGGAATTGACTATATAATAACTAGCACAAATGTGACAATTTATCATAACGTTGGTTCAGAAAACCTGCTCATATATGTGAACTAGCATAAACTTACACTTTCAAGAAAGCAAACGTCTAACAAACAAGAAAAATGAAATAAAAACATACATTGTCATGCATACATTGGAAGGGAGCGAAGAAACTTGAAAAAAAATATATATATATTAGTTTATGAAATTATCTATTGAACCATGAAAAGGATTCAACTAAAGATAGAAAAAAATCCACTATCCTTTAAATTCTCTTTCTCAATACTCATGGAACAATATACATAAAGGAAAAGAAAAGATAAGCTGAAAACGAATTTGAAACAATTTATAACACTTTCAGTTTTCATCATCCTATCTAAAATATACTAACACCAAAAATGTAGCATATTGATCTTTAGACCATATAGTATATCATTAAAATGTTAGTTTATGGACAGAATATAACATCACCATTTATATTCCCAGCTTCATGAATTCAAGATATGTATGCCAAAACATAGAATTCCAAAATTAGTGCACCTTGCATAAATAACCAGCCTCCAGCTTTTGTCTTTTGGTAGCTAGGTTTTCAACCACGGATGAAGTCTGTGAACTCTTGTCCGTTTTGAGTAACAACTTTTGAAACCTTTAAATTAAGAATGGAAAAGGGAATAAGAGAAGAGTGCATATAACATAAAAAATCAGAGTACTAAAAGATTTCCAAAAAAACAATTCTAACCAAATTTAAATATAATAAAAACATCTATTGAAACCGACAAACTTAAGTTGATATATCAAAACAATTAATGATTTGTAAACTATATTATTTCTAATAAAAAAATAACGCTCACAAAACTGATATTGCAAAGAAATAACCAATACCTTCTAGAAATACGATTGGAATAAAATTCTTGAAGTTGATCATGCTTAGCCAAATAACTTGCTGTAGGCTTCATCAAAGTTGAACTCCTTGATAGAGATGGCTTGACTGGAGACTTGGTTTTGGATTTAGGAACATCTTGTTCCATGTGATCACATAATTCCAGTCCTGAAGAAAGTTATACACAAAAAATACAGATGAAGGAACAATATGGAATTACTAGGCTTGCCTTTTACATACATTCAATAAATTAGGTAAATTTGTTCTCTCTCTAGATTGAAATAAAAGAACATACTTATCTGAAAGGTTATTAATTATGAAATCAAGCAACTAGGATAAGCCTCTTTCAATATTAATGACACACTGCTGCGCTTAGTTAAAAAGAGAAGCTTACTTCACACCAAACAGTATCCTATGCATTCATACTGAAAAGTGACTGCAGCAAATGCTTGTCTCTCAACTTCACCTTTTACAAATTTCTTGCTGCAAAGTTGTTGGTAACTTCTCTATCAGAACCCTCAAAATAGGTCCTTAGTCCCTACCCAATGCTGAGCCCACAAAAGCAGGACCTACGATGGGTGTTTTATATGCAGTCCTACCCTTTGGCATTTCATACGGATTGGTGTTCTCAAGACTTGCAGTCAAACACTTGCGCTTCTTAGAACAAGATTTTTACCATTTCTCCAATATATTATCAAATGATAATAGAAGGCAAAATTACAACTCCTCCGTCAAAAAGATATGCACTCGTAAAATCAATCATGAACAACTGACATTCAACTCCGCCTAAAATCTTCTCACTTCACATCTCTCTAAGCTACATCAAATACTTTCCCTCCAAGACAAAATATCATGAAGGGTACTGTCAATACAAGTTTTTTACATCGTCTGCCCAAACTTATTTAAAAATCTCTCCAGTCTAGGCACCCTGCCTTTCCATTTGCCTCTTAGTACTGAGACTGTGCAAACATGTAATTTGTGTAGTAATTAAGTAACTATAAGTATAACTCTAACTAAGCGCAACGCCAAACAGAAGAAGAAGAAGAAGGGTTGCGTGATCATTTCCAACAAATAATTACCTTACATCAAAGGAATCAAGAAACTATAACAACAAACAATAAAATATATATATACTGTAAACAAGATAGGTACCTCCTTTATCGTCATCGATGGAAGAATTCTTAAACATCATCGTATTGTTGGAGTCAATACCAACAGAAGTCATGCTTTCACCGTCTACAGAATGACAAGAGACGCTTGCAATCTCCACGGGATTATAGTGGATATCGTATCTCCAGTTCAACTTTATAATATAAGCTAACAAATCAATAAACGAAATAAAGAGTTAATCATTTATCTTAAATGCTAATGCTAACAATAAATACAAAATTTAATAAAGACATTCCCAAATCTGAAAGGTCAATAAATATATAACACAATTCTACAACAAAAAATCAATCAATGTAACTCAAAAACAACAAAATAAGAACGATTATTAAACACTTACGCGAAGGCGGGTAACTAGAAGCAGTTTCGAACCAGCAATCGGCTTCTTCAGCCTCTGAAAACGTTTCTGGTCGAGTGAAATCATAGAATCGAGGCGCTTCGAACTCGTAATCGAAATCGAATTCGAAATCATCGACCACGAACGTCGGCGTGAACAATTCCTCCATTTCTAAATCCATCTCTGTAACCTCCCGTTTCACGCTAACAATCCGACATTGTTTTTTTCTTCTTCTTCTTTTTACAAATTCTTCAGAGAATAGAACCAAACGACAGCATTGCAATAATAATAATAATAACAATAATAATAATTACTAGCACACAAAAAATAAAAGAAGCTCTGTTTTAATGATTTGGAGCAAACAAAATGATTCAACAAAATTTGGCACTTTCTCTCTCGTGAACTTTCCTCGAAAACGAGATAGAAAGTTCTAACCATGCGATTCATGAATCCATTGGTTTCGATTTTCTCTCAAACTTTCTCGGAGAATAATGAGAGAGAAAGAGAGTTTTCTAATATAAATTTTTTATTTAATTTTTTTTGGGAGAGACGAACTGGTGGAGATGATTTGTTTTGGTGTATTGTTTATTTTTTAATTTTATTTTTTGAAATTAAAATTTCGAATTGGACGGCGAGATTTTCGTTGAAAGAAAGGAAGGAGACATGAAACGAAATAACCAAGACGAACAGAGGTTGAAGAACCTCCTTTTATAGAGTCGAGAAATCACAGAAGGATCCGAGTTTTTTTTTTGAACTTGTGGGCCCGATTTCCGATACTGTTTTAAATTTCTTTATGGATATTGTTTGTTTATTTTTTATATGACGCTTATGCCCCTGCTGGCTTTATTTATTATTGTATTTTTTAGGTGAAAAGTCACCCGATCATTATACATATCATTTAAGCTAAGAGCTGATTTGTAGATTTAATTTAAGAAAAAAATTATAAGTAAAAATCAAAGAGATTTTTGAAATGTATAATTTATGATTTGTAACTATAGTCTTATAATTTAAAATATTGAAATAAATATATATATATATATATAGTATAAAAAAAAAAAAACTCAAAAAAAAATTCAAGTATTTAGATTTTATGCAAAACTTTTTAGTATAGTGTTTAAATTAAAATAACTTTATGATTTAAGGATAGATTAAAAGGTCTTTAAAATCGTTTTAATTTATAACAATTTTCCTTTTTAAAAAATAAAGTAATTAATAAGATTTTTTTTTTTTTTTTTTATAAGAATTGCGTATCATGCCATTTATATTGATGTACGATATAATCTTACCAATTATGACATTGGTTTAAAATTTTAGATTTATACACAAATATGATGAATAATATAATCCTACTAATTATGATACTGGTTTAAAATTTTGATTCATACACAAATATATACGTTATAGGATTTTATTAGATGAATATTTATACATAACATGATACATGTATGTACTTTTTGAAGCATTTTTTTTTTTTTTCACTTCGTCGATAATTTTAGTGAATTTCAAAACCATACTAATTCTCTATGTTTCACCGTATAATGTGATAAGAATTCTAAATTTTTTAAATAAATATCAAATGCGTATATAATTATATATTGTTTTTTTTTTTTTTTTTTTTTGATTGGATAATTATATATTGTTAGGATCAAGTGTTTAAACAAAAATTTAAACTACTAACAAAGCCGATATTTTATTTCCTTATATTCGTGTTAGAGAAAACACTTACGTTGCAATTGGTCCAAAGGCCTTGGCAATGCCACTTTATGTCACATCTATAAATGGTAGATGATCCATAAAGATAATTAGATCCAAAAAGATAATCACTAATCTTCCTAAGGTCAACATACATACATACATATATATATATATATATATATATACATATAAATTAATCTAAAATTCGAAAAAAAATCCCTTTTTATTACAAATTAAGGGGAGTGTATTCAACCTAGATTTCATTGGATTTTGATGGATTTGTTTTAAATAATGGATATTGGTGGAATTCACAAATTCCACAGATTTCATTAGATTTTGTCGAAATTGTGTAAATAGTTAGTTGGAATTCATTGGACTTCGTTAAGTAAAATTGGATGGATTTGGATGGATTCGTCTTAAATAATAATAATAACAGTCAATTTTTTTTATCAAACCCAGATCACACCAAACCTTTCTTCTCAAACCCAGGTCAAATTTTTTTCCCTTCCTTGCTCAAGTGAAGCATTTCTCTTCTCTCTCCCCAATCTCTTCTTCTCACAACCAAACTCAGATCAAAACCCATCGTCAACCATCCACCACCACCATCTTCATCAGTTTTTTCTCTCTCTAAATGCAGTCGAGAAGATCGAACACTCTCTCGCGAATCACTCACCTTCATCAACATCCACCTTCAAGAAGATGACATCGGTCACCTTCAAGACCAATGAAAGGAACCATTTTAGATGGTGGTTTCTCTAGATCTACTATGAATCTATGCCCATTTTTGTTTGAAGTGTTTTGATTTGTGTGTTTATTTTTTTTATTACTTTCAATTTTTTGATTTGGTTTCTGTTATTGAAACTATAAAATCAACAACAAACACAGGTTAGAGATCTTGTTTCCAAAGGAAAAAAAAGCTTTGGTTTCCAGATATCTTGGTTCCAAGTGGGAAATCGAGAGATCTTGAAATGTAACAGTTCAGAAAAAAGAAAAAAAAAAGGCAAGAGATTTTTGAAGATCTGGAAATCTCTTGCTATTATTATCGGAGAGAGCTCTTGAGAAGCTAGTGTGTGAGAGAGAGAGAGAGAGAGAGAGTTATGAAATCTTCACAAATCTTTGGGTTGAGGCCAAGATTTGAGAACTCCATTCCTATTTATATTTTTCACTGTAAAATCCAACCAAATCCATCACTTAACCAAATCCAACAAAATCCATTGGATTTCCAATACATCCAGATTTTATTGGATTTGTTTGAAATCCTTCAAAATCCGAGTTGAATACCCCCATACTTTGTTGGATTTCAAACAAATCCAATGAAATATGAGTTGAATACACCCTGATTTCTAAAATCCAACAAAATCAAATCAAATCCAACAAACTCCAAGTTGAATACACCCCCCTAAGTTATAAAATTATAGATATAAATAAAATATATATTACTTTAATAATGCAAAAATAGATAGTGCCACCAACTAATGTCTCAACTATGCAAAAGTATCTTTGAAATTTAAATTGAATAAAGACATGGACAAAATAGTAAATTGGACAGCCACAACAGTCTAGCACGTAGTGGTATATGTTTGTCTTTAGCTTAGAAATTTGGTCTTCGGCAATTACATTTGGCAGAGGTGCAAAAAGTCTGCATTTCGGCGGAATCTTGTGTGAAATTACGTCTTTATCCTCACTGTATATGAGAGGACGGTTTTGTCCTTTTGCAGTGGAGACGCTCCTCCTACGAAGAAATTCAAAAATGTAGGAAGCTGCCAAGGTGACATATCAAGCGCCAATGTGAATGATAATTGATATGTGACTTGTCAATTTTTTTATAATGCTTATTTTTATTAAAAAGAATAAATTATTTATACATTATAGTATGAATTATGAAAAGCCTTATATGAATTTCAAAAAATCGAATCTATTCATTTTGTTTAATTTAATTTGAATTAATTATGATGATTAACTATTAATATGATATGTTGTATATATATATATATATATACATATATATACAGTCTTTCTATTATCAATTCGAACTGACAAAAGTTATATTAGTTCCTTGTATGTGGACCACTAGATTTAAATACTTTGACTGACAAGTGCATATAGCCAAGTCAAAGTATTTAAATCCAATAGCTCACATGCAAGGAACTGATATAACTTTTGTCAATTCGAACTGATAATAGAATTTCTGTATATATATATATATATATATAGTTAAAAAAAAAAATCATCTAAAACTAATATGCTTGTTAATATTTAAGAAAAGTTATGTCTTTATCAATTATTGTATAATGTTACTTAGTTAAATAATTTTATGCATTTAATTATGTGTGCGGTTATTTTACTTTTTATTTTGGCACAGGAGAGGGCAACAGCCCAGAACCAAAAGCACTAAGAAAGGAGATGAGAGGAAGAACACATTATTTTACTTTAAAATTATAATTTAAATCTAAAATTTAATTTATAACATTTTTTTTTTTTTTGAAATATTACAAGAACTATTACAATAGGATTGTCGAGATCAATACATGTGCAGCTCAGATATCTATTTCTATAACGGGAGATAACTACTCTCCACAATTCAGGAAGAAAACTTCTCACACATGCTTGTAAAATGTGCATGGTGGGATTTGAACCCCTTACCACTTATGTGGAAGAGAGGTACACTACCAGCTTTGCTAAGAGGTGATGTGCATAACATTATTCTTTTTTTAAAAATTAAGTAAATTTATAACCTTATTCTTAATAAAATATTTTTTTAATATAAATTACTATGAAAAGTTTATTGATTTTAGACAATTGTTTGGATTGTACTAAATTGAAATTTTGATTTAAATTTGAATTAACAGTCAACCATTTTGTAATTCATAATTTATAATTGAAACAATGCCACATTATTCTAAAAATCAATTAAAATTAAAATGCATTTTAACTTTTTAATTGAGAGTAAATTGTTGGGTGGGTTTATTTTTATTTTTATTATTATTATTATTTTTTATAATTTTAAAACCACATTTTAAAATTAATATGAGGCATACCCAGTCTTACTTTTATCAGTAACATAGAATCAATTTAAAATATAAAATCAAATTGGATTAGATTGAATGTTAATTTGTTTAAATTGAACAATCGATGCACATTATATTTTAACACATGTGGTAATAGAACACCTCCTCCACATTGATGGTATTGGGTTTAAACTTCATCACATGTATTTTATAAATATGAGTAAAAAGTTTTGTTCTATACTATAGGATTATATGTCTGAACCAACGTATACCTTGATCTCGACAATAATTGACTACCAATTATGGTTTATCTTTAGAGTCTATTTGTTATACCGTATTGGACTAGATTAGTATACCAGATAATACAAATTTAATACTGTCCGGTGTTTGGCAAAACTATTCAACCTGATTGCCTAATCCTATTTCGGTCGATAGATTTTATCTGGCCAACACCTAATTAATCAGTCAAGTGTAAAACAACGTGAATGGACCGGATTTCGAAACTTATCTTAAGCACAAACTGTTTTTAATCTTAGAAATTTTCTACCAACTCCATAATTGCAAGTTGCAACTTTTCGTTGATTTGACACCGATTTGATTTGAGAAGTAATTCTTTTAGTTTTGGGATTTTATTTGATAAAATTTAAGTTCTTAAAAAATAAACATAATACAAATAAAAAAAGTAATATTTTATAAATAAAATATATTAAATGTGAAAATTAAAATTTTAAAGACATTATATAGCAAATTTGATTTACATTATTTGTTTAATATGAATTTTATACGACACCTGATTAATCAGTCCAGTGTAAAACAACGTGACTGGACCGAATTTCGAAACTTATCTCTAGCGCAAACTGTTTTTGATTTTAGAAATTTTCTACCAGCTCCATGATTGCAAGTTGTAACTTTTCGTTGATTTGACACTGATTTGATTTGAGAAGTAATTCTTTTAGTTTTGGGATTTTATTTGATAAAATTTAAGTTCTTAAAAAATAAACATAATACAAATAAAAAAGTAATATTTTATAAATAAAATATATTAAATGTGAAAAATAAAAATTTTAAGACATTATATAGCAAATTTGATTTACATTATTTGTTTAATATGAATTTTATACGACACCTAACTAATCGGTACAGTGTAAAACAGTGTGATTGAACCGGATTTCAAAACTTATTTCAAGCGCAAACTGTTTTTTATCTTAGAAATTTTCTACTAGCTCCATGATTGCAAGTTGCAACTTTTCATTGATTTGACATCGATTTGATTTGAGAAGTAATTCTTTTAGTTTTGGGATTTTATTTGATAAAATTTAAGTTCTTAAAAAATAAACATAATACAAATAAAAAAGTAATATTTATAAATAAAATATATTAAATGTGAAAAATAAAAATTTTAAGACATTATATAGCAAATTTGATTTACATTATTTGTTTAATATGAATTTTATACGACACCTAACTAATCGGTACAGTGTAAAACAGTGTGATTGAACCGGATTTCGAAACTTATTTCAAGCGCAAACTGTTTTTTATCTTAGAAATTTTCTACTAGCTCCATGATTGCAAGTTGCAACTTTTCATTGATTTGACATCGATTTGATTTGAGAAGTAATTCTTTTAGTTTTGGGATTTTATTTGATAAAATTTAAGTTCTTAAAAAATAAACATAATACAAATAAAAAAGTAATATTTTATAAATAAAATATATAAATGTGAAAAATAAAATTTTAAAGACATTATACAACAAATTTGATTTACATTATTTGTTTAATATGAATTTTATATGATGAAAATTAAATAAATAAGTTTCCAAAAGAAGATGAGGGTACCACTACTCAATATAGCTTTGTGATAAAAAAGGTCTAACAATATTTCAAATCCTAATCGTTACACACTAGGTGGTATTTATAAATAATAATAAAAAGAACAAGGGCGCATCCCAAATAAATTATTAAATTAATAACTTGGTAGCATTTAACAAGATTATTATTTTAGTACACTAGTCCGAGTTGGGATCAAAAGATTTTATTATTTAAAAGGAGTTATTAATTTATCGAATATTCATTTATTGATGTTTCATTATATTATGTCAGTTACGAGATTATAATTTGGATTATGAGGTTATAATTTGGATTATGTAAATAAAAATATTTGATGATGTATGAGATTTTATCACTTTGATTCACATTATTTATGAAAATACCATAGTCAATAAATTATTAAAATTATAAAAAAATGATTTACATTATTTTTTCAATTTAAATTTTATAAATAAAATAAAATAAATGGGTATTTAAAAGAAGACAAGCAAATTCAAAAAAAAAAAAAAAAAACATTAATTTAATTAAAATAAAATTTTAATAGTATAGTCCAATAAGGTGTAGACATGTAGTGCGATGTAACATCAAACATAAAACTGTATTAAACTTAATCCAATCCAATACAATCCACTCTAATCTTATACAATCCAATCTAATCCAGTATTATATGGTGTGCCAAACATGGCCTTATCCGTAACAATCAATCACAGTAATAACACACTAACAGAAACTGCCAAAAAGAAAAATCATGATTTCTCTTTATAGTAATTTGCTATAAAGAGAAGCACCATCATGATCATAAATTCACAAAAAAAACTTTTTATATCTTTCTCACAACTAATTAGCCAATCACATAATCATCATTGTTTTCTTTTCTTTTATAATAAAGGATGATAATATACAAGTAAAAAAAAAATTAAAATTTTTAAAAGAATTAATAATATTAAAAAAATTAATAATAATGATGATTATGATTAAAACTCAGTACTCGGTACCACGCTCCCACTCAAGCACCTTTTCCTTTTCTTCTTCCCATTCATCATTTGTTTGGTCACTTTTTTAGTTTTTTTTGCTATAAATGAACCTTTAAGAGGCTTTGATGAGCCCCACGTTTAGAATTCGATCCTATTACGTAACAATTTTATCATTGAGTACACGAATTCTTCTCACATTCGTGGAGCCACGGGAAAAGTTCTGTTTGGTCTTCAAATTAAATTATTTGGGCTTTCAGGCCCCACACATCACACATTGTGTCCACAATGTTACAAGTTGGGCTTGTTGAAAATTGATGTGTTAGTGAGCGGTGCTAAATGCATCTCGTTTATTTTATAAATACACCTATTTGGTTACTTATTATCAGGGATGGGTATTGGGGAAATGGGGATGGATATAGGTCCCCCATCCCCATCCCTATTTCCAAAACCCTTCTCCATCCCCATCCCCATCTCCATTTCCCCGTTTTTCCTATTTTCTCGTCTTTCTCATTTTCTTGGTTTTCCCATTTTTCCCGTTTTTCTTTGTTACCCCGTTTTCCCCGTTCCCCTATTTCCACGTTTTACTAAAAATTACATACTAAAAAAAACAATCAATTACAAATTCAAATACAGATACAAAAATATTAAGAATAGAATGAATAAAAATTATTAAGAAAATGGGGAAATGGGGATGGGGGTTTCAATTTGGAGATAAAAATCATCCCCATCCCTACCCATTTCCCCATTTCCCCCAAAAATTCTCACCCCCAAATAGGGATGGGGAAGTCGGGATTTGGATATTTGGGGATAAATGCCCATCCCTACTTATTGTAAACATTTTTATTTAATTTAATTGTTTTTATTTTTATTTTTTATAATCATATAAAAAGATCTAAAGACTAGGTTGATAAATTAATAAGAAAATCATTGTCACGTCACGTTCATAATTCTAACCAAACTTATAGCTATATTTCATTTGTTAGTTGTTATTGGTGTGGCAGTTGTTATTCAATCTTAAATATTATTTAATTAATTTTTATTTTTATATGATTTATAAGTCCAGTTTTTTTTATTATTTTTTTTTTTTATTTTTTATTTTTTTATTTTTTTTTAACTATTTTTTATGCTTATAAATAGTAGTTTATCAACTATCAAGTAATGACTGTGTTAATTTGTGTATAAAAATAAGGAGTAATTGCACGTTCCATGAGTTTAGGCCTAATTACACACATATGAACTTTTTACCAAATATTACACAAACATCCCCTACCATTAGTTGACTTCCATCCAAACTAACTGTTAACTAGATTTTTAGTATTAAAAGTCCAAAATACCTTAGTTACTTATTTATACTTTATTTTGTTCCCCTTAAAGGAAAATAAATTATATAAAATACAAATAAAAAACTTTTAATTATATATATATATATATATATATATATATATATATTCGTTTTTTTATTCAAATTAATTATATTTTTTTTCAAGCAAATTTTAAAAGACAAAATATATAAAACAAAAAATTTAGACTTTAAAAAAAAATTAGAAAAGGGAATAAAGGAAATATTTAAGAAAATAAATGGAGAACAGATCTCAAATACGCTATTGCTGAGACTTTGATCCACAATCATGTAAAACAAAACTAGATTTTAAGTTTTTGACATTAAAATACAATCATTATTGATGATTGAAAATTGAATATAATTGTGGAATCCCATTTATTGCTAAAAATCTTGTGGCTTGAATGGAATCCTATTGATGATTGAAAATTGAATATAATTGTGGTTTGTTGGTTTATGAATCATCAATAATGACTGTATTTTATTGTTAAACTTAAAATCTAATTTGTTTTTCATGATTGTGGATCCAAGTCCCAGTAATGGCGTATTTGAGATTGACTTGTTCTCCATTTCTTTTCTTAAAAATTTTCTTTTACTCTTTTTTCTAATTTTTTTTTTTTAAAGTTAAATTTTTTGTTTTATATATTTTTGTCTTTTAAAATTTGTTCGAAAAAAACAAAAATTAAAAGTTTTTGATTTGTATTTTTATATAATTTATTTTATTTTAAGAGGAACAAAATAAAGTATAAATAAGTTACTAATGGTATTTTGGACTTTTAATACTAAAAATATGGTCAATAGTTAGTTTGGATGGAAGTCAACTGCCGATAGTAGATGTTTGTGTAATATTTGGTAAAAAGTCCATATATGTGTAATTAGGCCTAAACTCGGGAGACGTTTGTGCAATTACTCCTAAAAGTAAAAATAAAAAAGTAATATTGTTTACAGATGATCTTAATAAATACATTATACAACTTTAAAAAATATAAAATAAATATATCCAATATATTGAAGATTTTCTTACAAACAATAATTGGATTTGAGGCGTATTTACATGTGATTATCTTAATGAGTAATGCTACTTTATCCAAATTTGGTGCCCAAATGACGTGGTAACACTTTCGTCCATTCATTTAAATCAAGCAAATCTAATACAATTTAAATGAATGGACGAGAGTATTGCCACGTCATTTGGGCACTAAATTTGGACAAAGTAGCATTACTCTATCTTAATATGTGTTCTTTTGATACACGTTAAGGCCAAATCATAGATAATTTAAATGAATTGATTAAAGTGTTACCACGTTATTTTGGATACCAAATTTGGACATCAAATTTGAACAAAGTAGCCTTACTCTTATCTTAACCCCAAGGGGTGGTGCTGCTGGTCACTAGGGCAAGCTGTGAACTCGGATGTCCTGGGTTCGATCTCTAGCAGCCACGTTTCTCTTGGGGCCATAGGAGGTTTACCCAGCTGTTAACTTTAGGGCCTCGTGGGATTAGTCGAGGTGCACGCAAGCTGGCCCGGACACCCACGGATACTAAAATAAAAAATAAAAAAATGTGTTCTTAATAAATACATTATACCTAAGGTCAATCATTATCGATAGATAATTGACATCAAAATCAAGTAGCACTGGCTCCTAAACTCATAGAATATATATATATTTCCTTTTTAATTATCAGTATTAAGAACGGACATCAATACGTATCTATTTATACGTAAAGTAATACTAGGCATTCAAATTCAGATTCCAACTTATGATTCGACAATTTAATTTCTATAATAGATATCAAGTAAAATAAATCACTATTAATATGTGTCTATTTATCATTCTTTTTTACGGTACCCATTTATTAATCGATACATCACTAATTGAGATACAAATTAACATATAAGATTGAGATGTAATATTACTCTTCACAACTATTCAATCATAAAATATTTTAGGACTAATTGCACAAACGTCCACTAACATTAGACATAATTACACGTATATGGAGCGTTTGCCAAACATTGCACAAACCTCCCCTACTATTAGTTGACTTCTGTCCATTTTATCATCGCAAAAGGACTAAAATGCCCCTAATTAATAAAAAAATAAATTAAAAAAAAGGTTGAAAACATATCAATCTGCTCTCCAAATGAACAGGATCGATCCCAACAAATGGAAGAAGAAAAAAAAAAAAATCATCACCAAACACAAATGGATCGATCCTTTGTCTTTCTCTTTGTTTTCTTAGTCCCCAAACACAATCCAATTCTTCAATCAAATCCATAAACAAAAACCACAAATCAATTCCACAATTATAAAAATCCAAATAGACTCCAACAATCTAAATCTTATTCGATCAAAAGCACATCAATTTTAAAAATATAAAACAAACTATATTTTCAAGTTGGAAAATTGGAGCAACTATGTTCTAGATGGAGCAGATCGCTCCATTGGAGATTAAGCAAATTTGCTTCGATGGAGCAGATTTGCTCCATGCACTCAATCTTCGTGTTTGTCCCATGGTTCCCTTCCCCTCGTGTTTGTTGATTATTCTTATTTCATCAATTACATCTTTTTTATGGAGTTCGCTACCGGCCTTGGCGGAGGCGTAACCGAAGAAGACGATGGAGTTCATGGTAGAAGTTGGAGAGGGAGTGAAAGTGTAACAGTTGAGCTGGAGGAGGAGAGGTGATGGGTGAGGAATATGAGTGAGATGGATCGCAAAGATCTAGATCTTTACCATATATCATCCAAAATTTAATTTTAATTTTTCAATTTTTTTTGGCTTTTCAATTTTTTTTTTTAATGGTTCATTGA
The DNA here is from genome assembly GCA_030490815.1 of Acer saccharum. NCBI lineage: Eukaryota > Viridiplantae > Streptophyta > Magnoliopsida > Sapindales > Sapindaceae > Acer > Acer saccharum. The sequence continues at coordinate 59,383,187 of CM059866.1, read as the reverse complement.
GATTGTATGGATAGAGGAGATGATCTCCTCCATCGATCCTTTTTTTTTTTTTTTTTTTAATTAATCAATTGTTTTTTTTTGAATCATTTTTAAATTAATCAATTAATTAGTTTCCAGTAGTGATGAAGTTTCCAGATTTGAAAATGAAATGGTGGGGTTGAGTTTGGAAGATGAAGTGATGGAATTTCCAGATCTGCTTAGCCTTACAACAAAATCTTTTTATTGTGGTTTTTAATTTGTTTTTTAAAAACTTATTTTTAATGGGCACATTCCCCCGTTTAAAAACATTATTTTTATATTTCCCCTCATTAAAATATTCATTTAATATTTGTTCTCATTAAAACATTAATTTAATCTCTCTTTCTGATATTCTATCGAATGGATGATTTTGCCCTTTTATCGTTAACTTCTGACGGCTCCATATTAATGGTAGGGGATGTTTGTGTTATTTTTGGCAAAAGGTCTATACACATGCAATTAGGTATAAACTCTGGGGAGGTTTGTGCAATTAATCCAATATTTTATTGTGTTCTACACGAGTCAAATTTAAAATTTAAAAATGAAAATAGAAAGAAACATAAAGAAGGTGATGACAGCTAAATATATAATCTTCAAATCTTCCCTCTCTAAACAAAACACTTGTCACTTGCAAATAAAACAAAAACAAATCTTTTACAAGCCTCAACTCAACCACCAAGTTCTTCACCTCTCTCTCTCTCTCTCTCTCTATATCAGTCCTTCTGCACAGCGCAAACGGACGGACCATACAAGGTGTCATCGGCTTTACCTCCATAATCCATGACCCGAAACCATCCATCCACCAGACCCGAACACCGAAACCAGCCGGAGCCACCGCCATGAGACTTGTTGTGCCGTTACAGGGGGTGGTGCAAGGCAGAGGCGGCCTCATCCTCGGCTCTCTGATTCCCTGCGCGCTTTTCTACTTCCTCCAGTTCTATCTGAAACGGCACCGTTCTCCTGAACCATCCTCCTCGGATCCTCCGTCGCCGTCCACCTCGTCTTCCAACCTAGCGGAGCTTCCGAGAACGTTGTCGCGGTCCAGCTTGTCCTCGACCCGTGGATCTTTCGGTCCCGCTCGGGTCTCGTCTCGGGCCAGCTCGGTTGCGAAACCGACTGATTCGCTGTATTATGTCGGGTTGGATAAGGTCAAGCTGGATCCGTATCATAGAACGGACAATCCGGAGGGGATTATTCAGCTTGGATTGGCTGAGAACAACGTGAGTTTTGGATCCTTTTGGTTTTTTATTTTTCATTTTTTGTTGAATTTGTATTTGGTACTATCTAGATAACTCCATTTCTATGGTTGGTTCCAGTTGTGTCTGGATTTGCTTGAGAAATGGGTATCGGAGAATTTAACAGATTCCATAATGGGGACCAACGGCGGATATTTGAGTATCAGCAGCATTGCTATGTATCAACCACATGATGGAATGCTGGAGTTGAAAGTGGTAATGTTAAAATCTCTGTTCATTTACTTACAATGTGGTGGATGTTGATTTATCATAATTAGATATAGCACTGTGAATTTCTGATATATTTGATTACGAGCTCTTATAAAAATGGTACATTTGAGTGTATGAGCCACTTATATTAGTAATTTGGGGAACTTGACATGCCGATGTTTAGACTTGTGATAAGTAATTGTAATTCTCTGTGTTGCTATGAGGGTTTTGTAATTGTTGTGTTGGCAATTTGAGATTTACAATAGGACTTGTGAGGGTACTTGTCAGGATGCTGGCTGGGTTGAGTAACTAGATCGGATGGTTAATTAGAGCAGTTAGTATTTTGTCGGAAACTAGAGTTATGTGGCTGGTAGACTTGATGATACCAAGACCTTGTTTGCTCGGTTGGTGTCCTGGTTTCACGAATCTAACAGTGGATTTTGTGAAGTGATATTTATTTATTATTGCATTGGGCTATTCAGAGTAGTTATTTGTTAACAAATAGAAGAGTCATCGGTTAAAATGACTTTTTTTAGGGTGTAGGATTAGCCTTGGATAAATCTTGGTGCTGCACGAATACAATTCTGGTCCACAAGTGATTATAATTTCATAGTTTGCCTTTGCTAGATCTATAACTTTTACATTCTGATTTGTACGTCAGTTTTTATATGTAGAACCTTCCGTTTCCTGGCATCAATTGCTTTATCTGGATATTGAAATGTTTTGCCAAATTTCTTGTTATTATTCGATAAAGATGTCAATTTACTATATGCAAACATGATTTAAAAAGTCATGACTGTTCCCAGAAAAAGGAAAAAAAGAGAATGATAATTTACGTGATATTTTCATGTTGAGAATATAGTAACTATGTATACATTAATTTCTATTCTCTCAATCACATTTTATGTGGGTTTAGAATTAGAGATAGCCATTTATATTGATGCTATTTCCTTCTGGCGTTCTCTGTTTCTAATGATAATATAATTTTTTTGGGGGGTGAAGAGGCTACGTTCTTTTAGGATAATTTTAATTTTGAATGGTGATGTATGGTTTATGCAATTGATAAATTTTGCATTCTCTACGTGCAACTGCCTACCATTATTGTGATGGAATGCCATGGAGTCTGTGACATTGGCCTTGCTAGTTATATTCTCTTTTTCTGCCTCTTGCAGGCTATGGCAGGTTTCATGTCTCAGGTCATGGGACAAAGGGTCTTGTTTGATCCCTCTCAAATAATATTAACTGCTGGTGCAACTCCTGCGATCGAGATACTAAGCTTCTGCTTGGCAGACCATGGGAATGCATTTCTTGTTCCCACACCTTATTATCCTGGGTAATTTTATCTTCATTTAAACCTTGTACTGACAAAAACTAGGTTTTGAAATAAATTGAGAAACCAAAGTTAATTAGAGAAACAATATGCAGTTTTGACAGGGATGTGCCGTTGCGAACAGGAGTGGAGTTAATTCCTGTTCACTGTCGTAGCAGTGACAACTTCATTTTTAGTATAAGTGCCCTTGATCAAGCATTCAATCAGGCAAGAAAACGAGGAGTAAAAGTTCGTGGTATTCTCATCTCAAACCCTGCGAATCCTGTTGGCAATATACTGCCACGGGAAACAATCTATGATCTTTTAGACTTTGCACGGGAGAAGAACATCCATATAATCTCTGATGAAATATATGGGGGTTCTACGTATGGAAGTGAGGAGTTTATAAGCATGGCAGAAATTCTTGACTCAGAAGAATTCGACAAGAGCAGGGTTCATATAGTATATGGGCTGTCGAAAGACCTCTGTCTTCCAGGATTTAGGGTTGGAGTTATCTACTCCTATAATGGGAGTGTTTTAGCTGCTGCAAAGAAGTTAACTAGGTTTGCATCAGTCTCTGCTCTGACTCAGAGGCTACTAATCCCAATGCTTTCAGATACTAAATTTACTCAGGAATATATTGAGACTAATCGAAGGAGGATAAAGAAAATGTATGATTCATTTGTAGCTGGTTTAAAACAATTAGGAATCAAGTGTGCAAATAGCAGCTCAGGATTATACTGTTGGGCTGATATGAGTGATTTAATTCCCTCCTACAGTGAGAAAGGGGAACTTGAGTTATGGGATAAACTGTTGAATATTGCTAAGATCAATGTCACTCCTGGTTCAGCCTGCCATTGCATAGAACCGGGATGGTTCCGATGTTGTTTTACCACTTTAGCTCAAGAGGATATTCCTGTGGTTATAGAACGGATCCGAAGAGTTGCTGAAACTAGTACATCTTCCATTTGATATATTGTTGAAGCTTTTCATCTGGGAAAGATATCTGGGGATGCAGAGCTTCTAAATTAAACAAAAATTCAATTTCAGTTTTCTTGGAGTTCTTACATAATTCAACATTTAGTTTACATTCTGGATATTGTAAATTATTTACATCATCAAGGGATGCAGGTGGAAAACTAAAATGATTTGGAAGAAAGTTTGATGCAGAAAATGAATGATTGCTGGTGATTTTGAATTTCATGGTGAATTCGGCTTTCTCACTTCTATAACAGTTTCAATATTGGCTGGCGTATCTTCCTCTGCAATCCTTCTATCATTTTGAAGCTAGTTCCAAAGATGCCGCATCCGGAAGCTCTCTTAGCAAATTCCTGTCATAGTTGCATTCAGGCAAGAGTAAAAGTTATTTATGATTTTTCTTGTGCAAAATAGCTTATAAATATAAATATGATTTTTTTTTCTTCTATCATGGTGTCAAAAGGAAATGAATTGGACCCTATAATTCCTGTTTTCATGTTAAATAGCTATTGATTTCTAATATGCTTCTTAGTTGTTCTATTGTTGCCTAAGACCAGTTGCAGTGTTAATTACAGTGAAAAAGGAGCAAGAGTAGGGGATTTACCATTGACAGATTTTGTTTTCTCATTTGAACAGCTTTTCTCTGGTAACTCCTCCTTCGACTCATCATTATCAACTCTTCAAGTGTTGTTGGCCTCCTGATCACGACACTGCTATTACTTTCACGTTCACGATCGAAATCCTTTCTTTTCCCTTCTGCTGGAGTATGAAACCCTTTTTCCGAGCACCCTACCTTTTCAAGGAAACCAGAATTGGGTGGAAGCAGTGGAAAGAGGCATTCCAAGAAGGAAACCCCCACAAGGTTTGAAATCCCAGTTGCATAGCTGCTCGTACTACTGTTTGTTTCAGAAGCCGGTGAGGAAGGGATCTCTAGCTGATCAATTGTATCATCATCACCTGAGGAAGATTTCTGCACTGGAACAGCAGAAGAAATATCTTCTTGCGGCACAAGACAGTTTGCTAGGAGAGAGGGAACCGAGCTGAATGAATCGTCCGTTTCAAAATCAAATGTCTCGAGATCCAATTCAGACAACCCTTTTCGTTCCTCATCAGCATCGTCACTAACATCATACTTCTCGTTAGCAGCATCATCATCATCACCATACCCCTGATAGCACACCAGAGCCAGAGGTGATTCCAATGTCGGCTGTGAGAAACAAGGTAATGGTGTTCCGGGCTTTTCCTCCCAATCGAATGGTATCGAGGCAACAAGCTTGAGTGGAGGATGTGCTAGACCTGGAATAATAACCGAAGGAACCTCAGGTTTCCAGTCTTTTTTAGGCATTCCCGGCTTTACTTCCCATAGATAAGGGACTGCAGGAGGTTGTCTGATTTTCCTTGTGTTAGAATGGTGTGTGAAATTGATTTGTGCCATTCTGCAATGATTCTTGCAATCTTCCTGTATGCATATATATAGTTGGTTTACAAAGTGGGTTAGAGGGGAGTTTGGTAGTAAAACCTAAACAATTCTACTAACTGCACAATTATTTATTTATTTATTTATTTTCTTGGAGTAGGCTTACCTGCACTATCTCACTCTCTCTCTAAAAAAATGGAGAGAGAAGTGAATGTAAGCATTATATAAATATAATTAGATCTCGTATTGTATGCATGAGTATGAATAGACACATACCTGGAAGTGCAGAGGAAATCTTTGACACTATAGAGAGTCTTCCACTCTCTCCTCACCTTACTTTAGATAACTTAATGAGGATGCTACTTTTATTCTGAATCACTGTGTGATACATAAGTGAGAGTAGAGACCTCCTATAAATAGTATAACTTACTAGAATCCTAACTCATAGAGGATTCTCAACCCTAAAAGGATAGTTAGTCTTAAAAGGAATATTAGGTCCATACATATACAATAGCCCATACCTTATCCTACATATATATATATAGGGTGACGATATTTGTACCCCTCTAAAACTGTATGTACACCCCAAATTTATATATTTTCAAAATTCTAACATTACCCTTAAATTAAATTATTAATATTTTAATTCAAAAATATAATAATTTCTTGGAACTATTTACTTTTTTAAATTTTTAACTGATTAAAACAAATTAAAATTTTATATATATAAAAAACCCAAATCAAGAAGTTGAAAATTCAATATCATTCTCCCCATAAAAGATGGAGATGCTAGAATAGAAAAGATGACCAGCCTCCAAAATTTGGGAGGAGTGCGGCACTGCGACTCCAACTTCCAAACCTCTTTTAATTTTGTTTTATAAAAAAATAAAAATAAAAATTGAAAACAACAGTTTTAAAATTTAAAAGTGACTAAAAATAATTAACAATAAAATGACAGGAAAATGAAGAAAGAAGAAAGGTGAAGAAGGAGATGTCTCCATATATATATATATATATTTTGTTTATACGTTTTTAATTTTACTTTTTATTTTGTTTTATGTAAATAAAAAATAAAAATAAAAAGGAAAAAATAGCCATTTATATTATTTTATAATTTTGTTACTTATAATATTTTAAAAATTAAAAGAAAGGGCATATTTGGTAATATGTGGGGTGTGCTTACAAGATTTCATATTTTAAATTTTTTTAATGGGGTGTGCATACAAAAGGGGTGCACATATAGTTTTTTAAAGGTGCATATATCGCCACTCATATATATAATGTAGTAAATGTGCATCAAGCCCAACAGATATTGATCACAACCAAATAGATTTTATCCGGTTAACTCTCTCTTACTTAAACATTTCAATCAATTCGGTTTTAATAAACTCAAAATATAATGTTATATGTTGCTCACAATTTTATAAAAAAGTACGGTGAACACTTATACAGCACCAGAGTTTTGGATTTGGTCATTCAAAAACCCTGTCTGCTGCTACTTTATTCTTGTGTTGGACATTTAAGTTAGCTATTTAGCCAACTTCATTGATAGTATAATTAAGGTGGTGCTTGATTTGTAATCTAGAAATAGTTTACAGAATATTGAAAATTTCATTAGAATTTAACTTTGAGGTTTTTATCTTTATTTTTGTCGAGGGTGGACACCATAATAGAGTTGTGTTACGGCTTATTTAGATCAAATACTACATTGATGATGAGTGTGGTCTAGATAATTATTTCCACAATCGGGAGAGATCGACACTTGTAACATGTAATCATATTACATGTATCAACTTTTAAGTTGGCTCGTGTTATTGACATTTAACCAATGTTATCTTAATACCTCTCTTATAATTTACATCTAATGATTGTTAAGAACAAAAAAATTCCAACAACATCCACGTACCCTCTTAGCACGGGTGATGTGCATTTCTCCTTCAACGCTAGTGGTTGGGAATGAGTCTCACCTTATACATTTTATAAGCATATATAAAGAGTTTTCTTTTCGTAATTTTTGATCTCGTTAGGTTCCAACAGGCTCCTAATTCGTTCTGTCACATTTAAGAAAAAAAAATTCCAATAACATGAGCCTTTTAAACTGGGTAGACCCAAAATTAGAAATCGGCCCATTAGTTTTGGACTAGAATTCTTGAAGCTGAAGGAAACTACTACCAAAATAATCATTGGCCCATTAATTACAAGATCTTCAAGATTTCCTTCCATGTTTAGGATTCAGAAGGGTCTGTAAGAAAAACTTTGACAACTCAGTTTCCAAATCCGACACAAATTCAATCAAAGCCAACCTCCCTATATATACCACACAAGTCTCTCACAATCCACTCATAAAAAATCTACAAATCAAATCACTCACTCTAGCAATTCAAAAGATTCTAAAGAAGAAGCAACGATCGATGGATTCTACAACTACAGGCAAAGCTGCCAGTGGTCGAGGTCTCTGCGTAAAGGGTTGCGGATTCTACGGCTCGGAGGAGACAAAGAACATGTGCTCAAAGTGCTACAATCACTTCCTCAAAACACAGATTATCGACAAAACCGCCAAAGAACTAGAAAGCTTATCACTTTCTCACACTAAACCACCAAACCCTTCACTTTCTTCATCCGATCATGCACTGCTTGAACAAGATTCTGGCTCTAAAACGCTGAATGCTGCCGGGTTCGATTCGGATTCAGGTTTGAGATGGAAGAGCAGATGCAAGAACTGCAACAAGAAGGTTGGGTTGACGGGCTTCAAGTGCCGGTGCGGGGACCTATTTTGTGGGAAGCACCGGTACGCTACAGAACATTCTTGTCCGTTTGATTATAAAAAGTTTGATCGTGAAATCTTGATTAAGGAAAATCAGCTGATCAAGGGTGATAAACTAGCCCAAAGAATCTGATTTTGGAAATTATTGTGGGTTAGTGGGTTGATTAGTTGGGTTTTGGTTTTTTTTTTTTTTGGCTTTTGTTTTTCGAAAAGTGTAGTTGTGTATTCAGAAATTTATCAACAATTACTGGTTTTTCTTTCATTTTTTTTTTTTTTTTTTTTTTTTTTTTAATATTACAATGATTCCGAGTTTGATGTAAAAGGCAGGACTCTAACCGATATACGTGCGAGGTCTATAACTCAAGAACACTCGTTCTTAGAAAATTCTGTATTATAACTTAATTATCTTTCTTTGTATAAGCTTAAGACTTGTATAGAGCGTATAGCCATAGGTACATACATAATAATTAATAATGAATATAGAAATTAAAAATAATAATTGAAACAACCAAAATAGACTAGGTTTAAAAATGACTCTTGAAACTTAAAAAGGACGGTCCATATATATCACCATTTCAATATTCAACCTTAATGCATGTTTCTTGTGCATTTGGGGCCTTGGAAATTTCATAAATTTCCGTGATATCATGAAGTGAGTCGTGTTTTGACACGGTCCAATAAATCAATAATTATTATATCATGTCGTGTCATACCGTGTCTAATATAGTTTACCAAATTACATTATAAATACCTAAAATAATTTGTCGTTGACTAAAAACGGTAAAAGGATCTCAAAATTCTATTGCAATCTCAAAATTCTGTTCATATGGGATGATATCTCCTTGATATAATTAAAAAATTTACTCATCTTCTTAAACACATTATTTTTAAAGTGATACTAAAGAATCTGATAGCCAAAAATCAACTCGTATAAGGAATACTGTTTATCTCATTAAAACTCATAACATATTCATCCACATGATTCTTCCCAAATTCAGCTGATGTAGGTATGGAGGATATCTGACGAAATGAGGTTGGTCCGGTGGAAAAATCTCTACCACAAGGTTGCGAGTTCGAGTCCTCTTCCTCCCTAAAAATCCCCAAAAAAATTATGGAGGATATATTCTTATGAATTCCCCGTACCAAAAGCACATCTTTTAACTTACAGAGGAAACTTCAATTTAGTCTATGATGTTTGTATCGTTATTGATGTGATGTTGACACCTCACGTGCCATATCATTTGAGATAGAATTTGGGAAATTTTTTTGGGATATCTAGCATTTCATGTACAACGTATAGAAGCTCATACGGGTCTACCCTTTCAAGAGTCGGAGCTCTGGTTAACCAAGCCCAACCCAAAATAAAAATAAAAATAAAAATAAAAGCATAGCTTTCCCAACTTTAATGGTCCAGATTTAAAATAGGATATATTATCAATATCCTGGCCGTTCATAAAACAATCGCTTCTTTTTGACGCATCACATAGCTATCAACACCTATTTATACTCACCGCCTATATATTTCCCTCTAAAATATCTTTCTTTCGTCGCAAGCCAGTCAAACCAAGAAGTGAAGAAGATGTGTTAATATATAGCCGTTAGAAGCCAAAGCAAACACTATTCCATCCAACGGTTCACATTCACTTCAATTCAAAATCAATTACTCAATATCCCTCCATTTGACGCTCCAAAACCTCTCTCTCTCTCTCTCTCTCTCTCTCTCTCTCTCTCTCTCTAGAATTCTCAATTTTTCATCGAACGGCAATTTCGTTTCATGGATTAGACTGTGGAATTGAGCTCCGAGAATTCCAACACCTGTTTCGATCCGTACACAGGTTCGTGATTTCCACCGACTCTGTTCAGTTTCTTTGCTTAAAGAAAACATTTTCTTTTTTCAGTTTTTTTTTTCGTCGTTAGTGTTTTGTTTCGGATAAAACCCTAGATATTATGCTTTTAATCTTGATTTCAGGTTTTATCTTTTTAATTACTTGTTTTATTTCAGGTTCGTGATTTACATCGACTCTGTTTATTTTCTTTGATTCAAGAAAACATTTTCTTTTCTTTTTCGATTATAATTCGAAGAAATATTTGATTTTTTACATCGTTAGTGTTTTGTATGGTTTTTGTTTTGGATTAAACCCTAGATATTATTTCAGGATTAAACCAAATTTGAATGAAAGGCTTTACTACAATTACCACTTGTCGGAAAACACTACCCCTTGGTAATAGAAAGTATATTGTCCATCAACTATAAGAATACACTGTCCCTTGGTTATTGAGTGTATTCAGTCCCTCAGTTGTAAGAGTACAGTCCCTCGGTTATTGAGTGTACATAGTTCCTCGATTATAAGATTATAAAGTCCCTTAGTGGTAAGAGTACACCGACCCACGGTAATTGAGTATACATTGTCCCTTTGTTATAAGAGTACACTGTCCATCGGTTAAAAGAGTGATTTTACTACAATCACCTTCTGTAAGAGAAGACTGCCTCTCGGTTAAAAGAGTACATATTCCCTTAATTATAAGATTATATTGTGCCACGGTTATAATCATCATACACTGTCCCTCGGTTATAGAAAGTACAATGTCCCCCGGTTATAAGAGTACACTGTCTTTCGTTGTTAAGTAAACACTATCCCTTCGTTAAAAGTGTACACTGTCCTCGGCTATAAGAGTGATTTATTCTTTAGTTAAATTTGAATGAGTGATTTTACTACAATCACCTCATGTCGGAAAACATTGCCCCTCGGTTAAAGGAGTTCCTTTTCCCTCGGTTATAAGAGTACACTGTTCTCGGTTATAGAAAGTACATTGTCCATCGGTTATAAGAGTATAATGTCCCTCGGATATAAGTACATGATATCCCACAGTTATTGAGTGTACATTGTCCCTTGGTTATAAGAGTACATTGTCCATCGGTTATTAAGTGTACATTATCCCTCAATTATAAGAATATACCGCCCTTCGGTTATAAGAGTGATTTATCCATCGGTTAAATTTAAATGAATGGCTTTATTACAATTACCACCTGTCTGAAAACACTTTCCCTCGGTTATAGAAAGTATAATGTTCCTTAGTTATAAGAGTACACTGTCCTTTGGTTATTGAGTGTACTAAGTCCCTCTGTTATTGAGTGTATATAATCCCTCGGTTATAAGATTACAAAGTTCCTCTATTGTAAGAGTACCCTGTTCCACGGTTATTAAGTATATACTGTCCCTTTATAATTATAAGAGTACATTGTCCCTTGGTTATTGAATGTACACTTTCCCTTAGTTATTAGATTACATTGTCCCTCGGTTGTAAGAGCACACTGTCCCACCGTTATTGAGTGTACACTATCCATCAGTTATAAGAGTACACATTCCCTCAGTCAATGTCAATCGTCGAGCTCTTTGCGTAAATGGATGCGGTTTCTATGGCTCGGAGGAGACAAAGTACATGTGCTCAACGTGTTACAATCACTTCCTCAAAACACGCCTTATTGATGAAACCCTCAAAGCACTAGAAAGCCTGTTTCTTACTGACACAAAACCATCCAACCCTTCTTCAGTTTCTTCAATATCCGATACAGTAATGGTTGCACTAGGAAGCTTATCACTTGCTGACACAAAATTACCATCCAACCCTTCTTCGGTTTTTTCCTCCGATACAGCAATGCTTGAACTAGATTCTGGCTTGAAAACGCCGAATGCTTTCAGCTTTGGTTCGGATTCTTCCGGTTCGAGATCGAAGAGCAGATGCAACAAATGCAACAAGAAGGTTGGGTTGATCGGGTTCAATTGCCGATGTGGGGACCTATTTTGCGGGGAGCATCGGTACGCAACAGAACATTCTTGTACATTTAATTGTAAAAAGTTTGATCGTGAAAACTTGATCAAGCAAAATCCACTAATCAATCGTGATAAGCTGGCCGAAAGGATCTGATCATAATATATAATTGTGGGTTTATTAGTTAGATTTTGGGATCAGGATTCTCTAATTGCCTTTTTTTTCTTCTTGTTGATTTGTTTTTTCTTCATGCAAGTGAGCATTTCAAAACAAGGTCGGGAGAGGATCCTATCTCAGGTTTTGGAGGTGGTTTCTTTTTGTTTTGGTATTTTTTTTTTTTTTTTTTTGAAATATGGTTATTTATTTATTTATTTATTTTTAACATGTGCTGTGGGTATTCAAAAAATTAAATCTAAAAAGAATATATATTTTTCTTTTAAAATTTTACCTTTTTTATTTTTTCATTTTTAATATAAAATTTTACCTTTTAAATCAAAAGAGTTTATATTATTTTTTCTAGCCGTAATAACTGGTATAATTATATCAACTAATAAACACTATTAGAGTATGAAAATTATTCATAGCATATTATTATTTTTCAAATAATAAATACTAAACCACCAAACCCTTCACTTTCTTCATCCGATCATACACTGTTGGAACAAGATTCTGGCTCTAAAATGCTGAATGCTGCCGGGTTCGGTTCGGATTTCGGTTCAAGATTGAAGAGCAGATGCAAGAACTGCAGCAAGAAGCAGGTTGGGTAATGGGTTGATGGGGTTCAAGTGCCGGTGTGGGGACCTGTTCTGTGGGAAGCATCGGTATGCTATAGAGCATTCTTGTCCGTTTGATTATAAAATGTTTGATCGTGAAATCTTGATAAGGAAAATCAGCTGATCAAGAGTGATAAACTAGGTCACTAGCCCAAAGAATCTGATTTTGGAAATTAATTGTGGGTTTATTAGTCATTTTTTTTTTTAAATTATTTTGTTTTATTTTGTTTTTTTGTTTTCGAGAGTGTAATTGTGTATTAAAAAATTTATCCAACAATTACTAGTTTATCGTGTATTTTTTTTTTTTGAAATATTTAATAATTCGAGGTTTAGGGTAAGTGACACGACTCGAACCACCGGTTTTTGTTTTGTTATGAGAGATGTTGTTGACAATCCACCCAATGTCTTTTTAAAATCCATTTTATTTTTTTTCGTTCATGACAATTTTAATCTGAATTAAAATTACTAAAGAGGACAAAAAATTCTAAAGACACTACAAACCATTTTTTTTATAATCCAACATTATTTTCTTTCTCATTACTGGTTTACAAACCCTAAAACACGTTCTTCTTCTTTTTCTACCCATCTATTCTTATCTATGATCATCACAAACATACTAGACAAAACAATCAATAAAAATTAGAACAAAAAAAAAATAAAAAATCTTATATCTCCAATAATAGAGATCAGAATCTCCATAAAAAAAAAAAAAAAAAAAAAATTTTTGGATATGGAGATCATAGATCTCTAAATTCAAACAAGGGTGATTTTTTAAATCAAACAAGTTTGTGTGTGTGTGTGTGGAAGAAAGGAGTGTTAAAAGATAAAAAAGGATAATTTTGGAACAAAATTGAGTGTTCTTAGAAATTTTAAAATGTAAGTTTTAGGATGAAGTGTATTTAGAAAGAGTGGTGTTATTGGCACCCCACTACTGAAACTATTTATGCCGCACTTTTTAAAATTTTGATTTAATTATTTAAAACTAAATGATTTTATTAAAATTTTGATTTATTTCCAGGACTACCCTTTTACTTTTTTTTTTTTCAAACTTAATACACCCCATATCTTTTGTAAAAAAAATAAAAATAAAAATACACTTCATATCTAATTTTTATATATAGTTTTCTCACATCCATTCACATGACTTGTTTTTATTCTTATTTCACGGTAAAACCATCCTTATTAGGTGCGATTTTTTTCTGCAATCGATTGGATTGTTGTTGGTAGATTGTGAGTGTGATATTAATCGTCTGGTGATTTTTTTTGAGCGATTGAGTTAGAGTTTTGGTGTGGTTTCGTTTCATCAGAAATTAGGTTTTCTTGGTTGTGATTCTTGGTGCGATTATGTTGTTTTTATTTTTTGCTTTTTTGTAAATAACATTAAACTAATTTTTGAAGATCCGAAATAAAATCTACACAAGAATTGATACAAATTATAGTATACCTGGAAGATCTAAAAGAAAATAAACAAAGAAGAAAAAAAAATGCAAACATGGATCTTGAATTTGAGAAGAAAAATAAAACAAATATGTAAAACAATAAAATCAATAAATACTAAACATGGAAACATGAGATCGAGATCTGAAAGAAAATATAAACAAAAATAGTAATAAATCAATAAATACTAAACATGAGATCGAGATCTAGAAGAAAATATAAACAAAAATAGTAAACATTTAGTAATTTGAAATAATATGTCATTAAGCTTTTGTCATTAGGGTTTTGAAATAAGTAAAGTGGGGTTTTTTTAGTTTTACTTTGTACAAGATTTTTTTAATAAAAATTGTATATCTTTTTAAGTAACTTGATAAAGGAAAAAAAAGAATACTAAATAATTTAAAAAGTGGGGTATAAATAGTTTAGTAATGGGTGTGCCAATAGCACCACTCATTTAGAAAAGGTGTGTGAAAAGATAAAATTGGATTGTAAGGAGAAAATTTCTTTTGTTATAATGATTATATTAGCTAATTACCATTACGGTATGAAAATCATTCAAAGCATTCTTATTTTTTCAAATAATTTTTGGTAAAAATAAATATATATGATTCTGATAAATTTAAGAATTGAAAAGTAGAATATTGGTGTATTAATGATAAAAATATTATCTATAAACAAGTTTGTAGTTGTGGACATTCTACATTATGCGAGCATAACATGGCACACTTTAAGTAAACATTAATAAAGTATTAAACATTTGATTTGAAATGCTTTATAAGAGTATCTCCAGTACAAGCGTGGCTCGTGAAAAAAAGAGATGCCATGTAGGATAAATAGACGTTATGTTAATAATTGTGTCTCCAATGCAACCGTGCATATTCAACCTCAAGCTGACGTGGCAAAAAAAATATTAGACATTGTTAATATGACCGTCCACTTTCAGACGGTCTGCTGCACAACTATTTTATAGATTGACTCAGAAAACATTTAAAATTGACATAAAATTTTCATATATTTTTGGTAAGGAAATAAAATTAAAAAAAAAATAGGAAAAAAAAAATGGACACGTCATTAAAAAAAATTGTGTTTTAGACGGAAGCATTGGAGATCAAATTTTGAGTTGATTGTCTATCAAGTCTATTTTTATGCCACATAGGAAGCAAGTCTTTTGACATTGTTGCTATGTCAACAATTATTGGTATGCAAGCCACTTTTACATTGAAGATGCTCTAATATATGCAGAAGTTGAATGTTTTACTTTCAATAGCATAATTGTAAATATGTGGATTAGATTAGGATAAAAAGGTGAAAGAGATCGATGATTAGTAGGCATGAATTGAATTGATCAATCGACGTGGATGAAAATTGTGTAAGTAATATACTCTAAATTAATCATCAAATTTTGGTAAAATGCACATTAATCTTCCGTGCATACAAAATATTAGAAACTATTACCAAATAATCTAAAGATATTGGGTGTTTTTGGCTATTAATTATATTTTATCTTCCCAAAGATATGATGCTTAAAATATATTAGGATTCAAAATTGTCACTAATAAGAAAACTTGTATTCTAATCCTTCCGTAACTTGAATCCATATCCTAGACAAATTCAAGCAAAGACTCTCCTACTGAAATTACTTGAAAAATAAGAACTCTTGGAAACACCGCACAATGTGGCTTGGTGGAAAGAACATTCATTCATCAGTACGATAATCCCTTAGGTTTGAATCTGCTGCTATCAATCCACGATTATCATGAATTCATTATCTGATCCTTTCGGCTAGTTTATCACCCTTGATGAGCTGATTTTCCTTGATCAAAATTTCACGATCAAACTTTTTATAATCGAACGTACAAGAATGTTCAGTCGCGTACCGGTGCATCCCACAGAATAGATACCCGCACCGGCACTTGAAGCCCGTCAAACCAACCTTCTTGTTGCAGTTCTTGCATCTGCTCTTCAATCTCAAACCGGAATCCAAACCGAACCCATCAGCATTCAGCGTTTTGGAGCCAGAATTTTGTTCAAACGGTGTATGATCGGGTGAAGAAGGTGAGGGGTTTGGTGGTTTTGTGTGAACAAATGGTGACCTTTCTAGTTCTTTGATAATCTGTGTTTTGAGGAAGTGATTGTAGCACTTTGAGCACATGTTCTTCGTCTCCTCCGAGCTGTAGAATCCGCAACCCTTTATGCAGAGACCTCGACCACTGGCGTTGTTGCTTGTAGTTGCAGCATCCATCGTTGCTTCTTCTTTAGAATCTTTTGAATTGCTAGAGAGAGTGATTTGATTTGTAGATTTTTATTTTTATTTTTAATGAGTGATTATGAGAGGCTTGCCTGGTGTATTATTGTATATATTGAGATTAGAGAGAGGCTTTACTTGAATTTGTGTAGGATTCGGACTCAAATCATGACAAGGATTCCTATTTAGTGAACATTTTGAATCCTAATATATTTTGAACATCTTTATTAGCAAGATGAAATAATATAATTAATGGGACAGACGGCCCTATTTCCTTAACAAATATGGATTATTTGGGAATAGTTTGCTTATATATTTTGTAATTAGAATTTTCTTTTATTTACAATATTATCCTCATATAAATTTACCAAAAATAAAAAATAATTTTTTTTAAAAAAATAAATAAACTATTAAGTAAGTTATTATTATAAACTAACTTAAAAAAAAAAAAAAAAGATTTAATAGCTTTTGTTAATATAAGAAGTGCATATATATAAATAAAAATAATATTGCCACTCCTTTAAAATACTGTATTAAGGAAAATTGTGAACTTTGGCACATGAATTATATATAATCCAACTAAAGTCGTTCAAATCTAGAACGTTATGAATTAATTTCCTCCTGATTTAAATGGGTTACGTAGTTTGTGTAAATAGTTATGATTCTCTTATAGTCTGTTATCGTTAGCATTTTTTTAATTTAGAAAACAAAAACAATTACTATTGAGGATTCCAACTCACTTAAGGAAATCCGAATCCTTGACGTGAGATGAATCCAAATCCTACACAAAAATGTAAGCAAAGTATACATATATATAACACCACAAGCACAATACATAATACTCTCTCACAATCACTCATCGAATTCTAAATAATCACTCTAGCAATTCTACACTGTTCATTGAATCTTGAAGTCGACTGACGATATATGGATATAAGAAACGTCAGTGGTAGAGCTCTCTGCGTAAAAGGATGCGGTTTCTATGGCTTGAAGGAGACGAAGAACATGTGCTCAACGTGCTACAATCACTTCCTCAAAACACAGCACCTTATTGATGAAACCCTCAAAGCATTTGAAAGCTTGTCACTTGCTGACACTAAATTACCATCCAACCCTTCTTCAGTTTTTTCAATATCAGATACAGTAATGGTTGCACTAGAAAGCTTATCACTTGCTGACACAAAATTATTACCATCGAACACTTCTTCGGTTTCTTCATCCGATACAGCAATGCTTGAACTAGATTCCGGCTTGAAAACATCGAATGCTTTAGGGTTCGGTTCGGATTCTTCCGGTTCAAGATCGAAGAGCAGATGCAACAAATGCAACAGGAAGGTTGGGTTGATCGGGTTCAAGTGCCGCTGTGGGGACCTATTCTGCGGGAAGCACCGGTACGCGACGGAACATTCTTGTACGTTTGATTATAAAAAGTTTGATCGTGAAAACTTGATCAAGCAAAATCCACTGATCAACCGTGATAAACTAGCTGAAAGGATCTAATCATGAATTCATGATGTATAATATTGTGGCCTTGTGGGTTTATTTGTTAGGTTTTGGTGGTGGTTTCTCTTGGTAAATTAGGCTCTTTTTTTTTTTTTTTTTGTTTTTTTTTTTGTATTCAAAACTAAAAAGAATATATGTTTTTTCTTTTTAAAATTTTACTTTGTAAACCAAAAGAATTTCTATAATTTTTTTCTAGTACCAATAAATAGTACAGTTATATTAACTAATAATTACCATTACAGTATGGTGGAACCGGTGGAGGTGTATGACCATCGCTCAACGTGATTTGTTAATAAAGAACACTCACTCAACCTGGCAATGTCCAGGTTCGAATTGCCATACCTGTGGGTGTTATATTATAGAGTAATATTATACAACCTAAATAATTAACCCAAAATTCAACCGCACACATCATAAGATAATGTGGTTAATAAACAAATCATTTGGGTTAAATTTTTGGATTATCTAGCATTGGTGCATATTATATATAAAATACTATTAGGGTATGAAATTTGTTCATAGCATTTTATTTTTTCAAATAAGTATCACATAGTCTTAAAGGGTGATGTTGAGATTTTGAAAAAAATACTAATTTGCGGTGTATATATATAGTTTTAGAAAGTTATAAATACCGCTTCTCAAAATTAATAAAAACCCAAATTAAATTGGGTCCTGGGCCTGTTAGGGCTCAAATCCAGTTCGACCCAGCTTTCAATGACACTAATCTGGGTTTAACAATTTGTCTGATACTGTTTTCCAGTCCGACCCGTTCTAAATCTGAGACTTTATCCGATCCGACATTCGAATGAGTTTCAAAATTTTAGATTGAGGTGCACCGGTCACACCTCTTTCTCCAAGAACACAGGAGGCCCCACTGAACCGCACAAATAAATACCAAATTCTCTCTCGATCCTCTAAATTTAGCAAAGAGCCATCTTGTGATGTAATAACTCATAAGTCATAACAAAGAAGCCATTTGAAATCAGATTTTTTATTTGAAAATTAATTTGTTTGCTAAAACAAAATTTAAGTAACAATTGTATTTTTCATGGAAATTGGTATATGTGCTAAAAAAAAATTCTCAAAAGTAATCAAATTCTAGTTGCATTACTAAGTAGTTAAAGAAGTGACATTAACATTTACACCCTACCAAAACTGTATTTAAAAATTGTTTTTTATCTGCTTAATACCAAAAAATATTGTCTCTTTAATTTTATTGCATTTTAAATTTATAAATAAATTATATATTTTTTTAAAAAATTTACAATGTGTATGTATGAAATGGGTGGACTTACAATTTTAGAGAGGGGTATTTATGAGTAATGCTAGACAACGCAAAAATTTAACCCAAATAATGTGACAAGTGAATTGTTATCACCACACACAACATGAGATGATGTGGTTAATGAAAAAATCACTTATCATATCATTTGAGTTGAAATTTGATCTAAATTTTTGGGTTGTCTAGCATTAGTGAAATATCTCTACTCAGTCGAGAGGTGTTGGACTGACTGGATTTCTAGGACAGCTAAAAGTCCAAACTGCAACCCAACTGAGAAAGAGAGGAAGTTTAGGCCCGATTGTGTGTTACTTGGACTTGAAGTCCTACTTGGAAAACTTATTTTATTTTATTTTTTTGAAAAGCCAACTTGGAAAACTGAGACACAAATTACACAACATACCACACCCCCAATTTTAATAGGGCTATTGGCATCAATATCCTCTAAACTTTACATGAGTTTACATTTTACCCATGAACGTTTTTTTAGACATTTTCCCCATGAACTCTTATTAATTGGCAAAATATGACTATAGATGCCCCCTCAAACAGGCATTCATGGGGCAATAAACCAAACTATTTGCTAATTAATGAGAGTTTAGGGGGTTTAACGCCTAAAAAAGAGGTCAGGGGGTAAAATACAAACTCGGGTAAAGTTCAGGGGGGTTGGTGCCAATAACCCTTTAATTTATTAATATAGTCAAATAGATATCTTGCAATATCAAATTAAGAGACTTGACTTAAGTTAGATGTAATATATATATTAGTTTAATCAAATTTGGTCAAGTTTTAACTAAATTTGTGATAATATATATATATATAATACACTAGTCCAACTGAACATTTTTCTTTCGAATTTTTTTATTATATTAATTGAAGAATAGTAGTATTTAAATTTCGAACAAAACAATCATCTTGTATATGGCATTATGTTCGGATCTGGTCCTTTAGAAATGCATCGATTTCTTGGGTGTGTCACCATGAATTTTGCACACAACTGTTGTTGTTGCAAGAATTGTTAGATTATCTATTCTATTTTGACCAACATTTATATTAACATGCATGGCTTCATATATATATATATATATATATATATATGCACATTAATGGTAAATCAAATGGATTTCTTTAGCTCATATTTGAATAAAATTAATGTTAGTTAGATCAATGAAAAACAATATCCATTCATGCTAATAATTATTTGTTTTGAATTCTCAATCCTATGTTGCAGTCTACTTCAATTAATTAAACCAAAAAGTAAGGAATTTAAGGGGAAAAAATTAAAAATAAAATAAAATAAGAGAAAGAATCCAAGAGGGTGTGTGGGACAATTAAAAGTGCAATAATAATTTGATGGGGCATCATATAATAATCTTCAGAATATTATATGTAATAATAATTATTATATTAAAAAATATAAATAAATAAATAAATGGTTAATGGAAGATGGTGTTAAGGGCCCTTAAAGGAGACAAAAGTGAGAAAGATATGAACATTTAAGAGAAACTTGTGTCCTAATGAAACAACCCTACCCAACCCTTGAGCAGTTGAGCTGTATTAATAGCCAAAAACATCAAAAAATAATATTTATTTATTTATCACTATATTATTATATTAATTAACAAAAAATAAAATAAAAAATCATCATCAACAACATCAGCGGAGGCCAAAGAGTGTGCTGGTTTCTGATCTTCCTGTATATATATGTTCAATCAATTCTTTTCAGGATATTTTAAAATACCAATTAACTACACACTTAGCTAGTAGTGTTCCTTTATGTACTCTATACATTGCAAACTCTCTACGTTTGGTTAATTATATACTTATATAATTAGATAGATTCAGTTGATTTTTCTTTATTTATTTATTTTTCTTTAGTCAATGATGATCATCTTGTAAAGGAGGTTCTTGATTAACTAAAGTGATTTTAGAAATGGTTCAAGATGAATATTCCATAAATGATTTGAAATTGAAATGAATTTTAGAATTATTTTTTAATAATAACAATTGGTGACTAATTCGATTATGTATTTGTTTAAAATCGGTTTGAAGTAGATTAGATGAGTTTGGTCAAGTGATACGCCTCTCACTATATTACAGCTATGCAATTAAAATTATGGGTTCGAGTTATGTTCCCCTCTCCCAACCTGAATTAATTGTAATATAATTAATAATACATATAAAAATAAATCTACCCAAGATAGATCATTCTTTTTTTCTTTCTTTTTTTTGAAATTTGCATAATCAAGAATTGAAGACCAATTAACGTTGGTCATAAAATGAATAAGTAGTAGTCAATTAAAGCCAAAATAAGTCTCTTCATATAGCTAATTAATTTGTAGTATCTAATCTAAAAGTAGTGAGGTAATTAGCTAGCTAGTATCATCAACCCTATCATTGATTATAAATATAATCATAAAGTGTGTATAAGATTCTTTGAGGGAAAAACACAAATACATCTTAGGTGATAGCTAGGACCCACTCTACAATCTCATTTGATCATCTTCTATTTGTTTGTATCTCAACTCTCAAGTATATCATTGAGATTGAAAATTATAATTATAAGTTTGATTCACTTCAAACTAGCTAATTGAATCTGGCGAGATTTGTGTTGTCTTATGAATATATATTATTATCAATAATATATATAATAATAATAATAACACTAATAACCAAAAACTAGAGGAATATTTTCACATGATTCTCATAAACAATGATTGAGAAAGTCCAAGTCCATGCAATATAATTTAGAAGAAGGAAATTGTTTTCTTTTATTTCTAATTATTACGATAAATTTTGACACTAAACGATTTGATTGGGATTAGAAGAGATCAAACTAGAAGAAGAGAATGAAAACATATCAAATTGCTCAAATTCATATGATAATATTGATCATTTACAAAATACATATCTATATTAATTAATTAAGCATATACAATTAACAAAACTAATTAACAAACCCTCCATCGATCGAATCAAAGATCCGATCAAACTCAGTTCATCAAAATCTAAAACCAACCCATGATCATCAAAAACAAATTAAAAAAAAAAACCCAAAAAAGTTGATCGATAATCACCATCCATTGATGAATTACCAATCACTCAATCTCCAAATTTTTTTACTTAGCTTGAATTTTGGAAATTGAACAGTTGTCCATTGAAGTTGGCACATTCAAACAAAGCCTTTGCAGTCATCTCCCTCTCAAACCTCCAAATATAATTCAAACCCACCAAAAGCTCTGTAATGGCGGCCTCCGTTTTATCTTTATTAGCAAAATACAAAGTCTGCAACAAGAGCACATTCGTCTTCGGCACCAGATTCTGCTGCTCAAAGCTCCTCTCACTCTGCCATTTTATCATATTATGAGCCACCGGCGATAACCACGCCAATATCCTCCCTAGCGCAGTCCTCCACTCTCCGGCCAGCGACGGATCACTCGCCGAGAACCCAACTCCCTTCAACCGTTCCCTCAACGCCGACCTTATGCTACGTGGCAACATCGCGTAAAGATCGTCCCTCGCATCCACACCCACCAGCTGCGGCGATTTTATCATCTTCTCCATTATTATTATCAAGTTGGCGTAGTGTAGAGCAAGAGCCGCCGCGCCGAGTGTCGTCGGCGGCGGCTTTAGCAGCTTCGAATTCGACTCGAAAAACCCATCATCATTAACAACTGATGATATTAATTCTTTCTTCTGTTGTACACCGTTAAGATTGTTATTATCCGGGCTCTTGATCATAGTCATCAACGGTCCTGATACGAATCCGGGCGTACACGTGTTATGGTTTTCAGTTGGATGGACGGTTGCAGATGCCGACAAGCTTCGAGGAAGGTAAGATGGGTAGTAGCCGTGGCTGATACCGAAGACAAGCTTGATTCTGGCTAAAATGGTGAAGATTGGTCTGGACAACATCGAAACGACACCGTCGAAGCTTCGACTCCAGAGAGATCTCTCTTTTAAGTACTTCACTTCTTGTCTTTGCCAGATCAGCTTCTGTTGAAGATCCGTTATCTTTTGCTCTTTCGTCGATTCGTTTTCACCACATTGTAAGGCCTTTTTCAATCCGTTTTCTAACGCCGTTAACTCCTCAATCTCTTTGTATAAAGTCGCCGTTACTGTGACGTAACGGTCCAACTTCTTGCTCCTGGCTTCCATGTCTTTCAAGCTCATGACCCACGAAAACGGGTCGTGACCCGAATCAGCGAAAACTTCGAAAAGCCGATCAAATGACCGGAGATTGGAATCCTCGCACCGGTCGCTGAGTCTCGCGACGGACTTGGCGACTAGTCGGATGTTCTCGGCGAGCTCGGCGCAGGCGAGACCCAGAAGAAACGACTCGTCGTTTGAGACGATCTTGTGGACTCCTTCGAGAGATATAGATTCGTTTCGGAGACGGACGATGTTCTTGTCGGAGATAGCCGGCCAGAGATGGAGGAGTTTCGACATGATCCCGGCGATTTCGAAGGCCAAGACACCGACGTTGGACTTCTTGTACTTCTTCTTCTTCGACGACGACGACAACAACTTCGACTTGGGTGACGCTATCGCTGTCTTAACTTTTATGAGCCAAGTTTCGAGCGCCATATATGAAAATGAACTCAAAAGTTGGTGAAGTAGTGAATTTTATTTGGTGGGTGATGGAGTTTTGATTGATTAAAAATTAATTAATCAATAAAAGAAAATAGATGGAGATACAAAAAGAAGAGATGGGTATGGAGAGAAATAATAATTGAAGAGTGGAGGAGTTGCAGAGAGATAAGGTTGAAGATTGAAGATCGAAGAAATCGAAGAAGAAGAAGAAAATCAGGTGAGAGGCTCGTGGTGTGTTGTGAGAGAAAAGAGAGAGAGAGCTTTCAATATTATACAAATAGGTTGCATTTTCAGAGAGAGAGAGAGAGAGAGATTTGATAGTGTAAAAATTTATTTGTATGACACTACACTAGTTTTATACTCACTTGCAGTCACAGAGCGTGTAGGGTTTTTGTAGTGAGAAATCCAGTTTTTTTTTTATGGTTGGGGGTGCAGTCTAGGTAAACGCGCGTGGGGTGTTTTGTTTGTGTTAATTTTTTTTTTTTTATAGTGTTTGGATGCTGAGAAAAGGTTTTTTTTTTTTTTTTTTTTTTTTTACAATTTTTTGGGTTTTCTTAGATGCTGTTTTTATCAAATGTGGGATGGAGGGAGAGAAGGGGAGGGCCATGTCATTATTTGGCTTTTTCTTTTTGAATTTTAATATATAGAATGATCTCTCTTTTTAGAAGTAAGTAATTTGTTTTTGTGTGTATTATTGTTGGGTTGGCTTTGGGGCTCCTTTCAGCTTTAAAAGAAGAGGAGATTAAAGAGAAAGTAATCATCTTGTTGATTTTTCATTTTCATTTAGGGTTCTTTTTGAATAGTAATTCATTCCTTTTCCAAAAAAAATATAGTGATTCATTCATGCACTTAAATATGAGTGGAGTGAATCCTAAAAGGTTAAGGGTATGTTATTTACTAATTCATTGCGGAGTGGTGAGAGTAAATATCTCCATTATGAGAGAATATATTTGATTTTGACAGTTCATGACAGTCTCTAACCTCATTTGATATTATAATTTATCGTAATACTTTAAATGAGTATTTGAAAAATATTTTTTTTAATTTTTTTCAAATAATAGTATTACTTATATACAGTCTTTTTATTATCAGTTCGAACTGATAAAAGTTATATCAGTTCCTTGTATGTGGGCCACTGGATTTAAATACTTTAACTGACAAGTGCATACAGCCAAGTCAAAGTATTTAAATCCAGTGGCCCACATGCAAGGAAATGATATAACTTTTGTCAGTTCAAACTGATAATAGAATTTCTGTACTTATATATATATATATATATATATATATATATATTTATGCGTTTTTATTGTTGTTTATTTGGATTTTTTTTTTTTTTTTTTGGACAATATCAATTAATCCGGGACTAGGTATTATTTTGAAAGCTTTTACTATTGGTAGGATTCGAGTCGTTGACCTAATAGTCATTTACCCAAACCCCAAGCTCATCCATTTACCAACTGAGCTACACCCCTTGTTGGCAGAAAATATTGTTTCCTTAAGATGCTTTAATATGAGCATCCAAAGTGAAAAAAATAAATAAGAGCTTTTGGTTCTATTTTTATAGGAAAAAGAAAAAGGGAGAGATAATTAGGGTTTATTTATTTATTTATTTATTTATTTTATTTTTTTATGATAGAAAGGAGGTTCATGACTAGTAATGATAATTTACCAGTCCAAAAGAGACATCGACTTAGAGATTAGCACATGCCCTTTTTTTTGACTTAAAACACCCTTTACAACCAATGCATGCATGCATGTGTAAACAAACACACGATATAATTTCGCAATCTAACAATAAATTAACTTTGAGCTTTTATAGAAAATAAATAAATAAATTCAAATTGTTTGGATTGATTAAAAATCATTTACATGTATATGTTTATGAATGGTTTGTAAGTTCAAAATTAATTGAAATTTTATATATATAAATGAGGGTTATTCTTGATCTCTTCTTTTTAAATTATGGAATGAATCCCGATATGCAAGTTGTGTGAAACTTGGATGAAAAGAATATATATATATATATATATATATATATACAGTCCCGATCTGGTCAGTGCATCCTGATATAACTTTATTAAGATATTGAATGTGAGACACTAGTTTTGACAAGTGCATACACACTTGAGTCAAAGTATGTAAAACGAGTGGCTCACATTCAATATCCTCACGAAGTTATATCAGGATGCACTGATTTGAAATTATATATATATAGCTCCTTATTTGTGGCCGGCCGTGAGGTCAAATATGACCTCATATTGATTAACAACATCGTGTACAATAATAGAAAAAATATTCTAAGTATAAATTCCATGTAATTTGTCAAAAAAAAAAAAAAAAGTTGCATGGGAATGCATCTAGACTAGAACAGATCGACATCGGCAAGACAACTATTTCAAGTGGCTTTTTTAAAAGCACTGCTTCTAGTCAATGTTTTGCTATATGAAAATGGTGCATTGCAATATTGCTTTTTGATATTTGTTTTTATATGTGTTCATATTTTCAAAATGATAATGATAATGATAATGAATTGAGAATGACAAATTAAATAAGAGAAAAAGGAAAAAAAAAAAAAAAAAAAAGCTAAAAATGTTGAAGTTAATGCACTACAAGAAAAATCAGGTATTATGATGGTTAAAACCGTCAAGAATGATTTTATAATGTTTTAAATTTATGACATTTTTTTTAAAAAAATTTGGTTTACAATATTACTTTTACGATGCTAGACCATTTATAAGTTTATTTTCACTTAGGTTAATGTACTTATATTTAGTCAAACTTGGGAGTTGAAACATTGTTATACTGAATGATATGAACGCTTTCTACTACCAAACTGTATTGAGCGGTGATGGTTAATGTAATTTTATTATAATATTATTAATAATATTATAACCATAGGAAAAATCATTCGGGAGACAGAAAAATAATTAATAATATATTATAAATTAATTAATAGAATAGTTATATGTACACATCGAGTTCAAATTGAGGCCCTGCATTCAAGAACAAAAGGAAAACGATGGAATTATCTTTCAAAGTTGACTACAGACTATGGCTGACTGATTGGGATACACAAACCAAAACATTAAATATGTAATAAATTCATGAAAAATATTTCTTTAAGTGTAGGAAGTATATACATATACATGTACCCTATAAAATTTTGTCAAATTTATATTCGTATATATATGTATATATATATATATATATAGAAGGCTTCTTGCATGTAAATCTCTAGACGTAATTTTGATGCGGAATCATAATCGTTAAATCTGAAAATCGGTCTATAGTAGTGCTGCAACATGTGAATTTGTGACAATCACTAGTTTCATACAAAAATTATGTCTAGAGTTATATATATATATATATATATATATATGTAATTATATATATTGAAAAATAGATAAATTAGAAAGATAAAAAGAGGGGAAAAGGGGAGATAATATTAAAGGAAAGGACACCAAACTCACTCATTGAGATCCACATGGGTAGTGGGATGAAAGTGTTGGGTTGGTGAATTTTTTCCTTTTGTGTAGATTTGACATTCCTTTGTAAAATTAGATTTCAATGATTTAATGAGAAGAAAAGAGGAGATAAGAGAAAGAGAAAGAGAGTTTTTTTTTTTTTTTTTTTTTACTTGCTTACTTACATGCACATGCACTTGAGAGATTTCTTTTATCTTTTTTTTTTCTTTGTTATATTTTTTGGAAGTCTGCCTTTGTTTTGGCTAGCAATGGAAGGCAACGAAGCATAACATTGTTTAGTTGTCGGCAACTCCTTATGTGTCTTGATAAATGTGCATGCTTCTCTCTGTCTCTCTGATCATGTTCCTTCTGCCACCAAATTAAAGAAATTTACTTCTAACTTCATTTCATATCTGGGTTCTTCATCAGTAGTTTTTTTTTTTAGCCTTTTCATGACATCAATGATGAGTGAGTAAGAGAATAGGAACAAAAATTTAAAGAAGATAGAAAACGTTGTGCCAGTAAACAGAGGTTGTGTTGTGGGTCTCATGAAGATAAATAATTGAGGTGGTGGCTTCTAGTCATTTCATTCAAATTTAATTAATTATAAATATTGTTTAAAAAAAAAAGTAATGATAAATGTTTAGAGAATTACAGGTCAAAACTCCAAACAAAACAATAAAAGAAAAGAATTTGCTTGAATATCATTATATATTATTATTATTATTATTATTGTTATTGTTATTTGTGCTAAACCTCAATGAAACAAAGGAAAAATTCATTGAAAGAAAAGAAAAGAAAACCTAAATCTAAACAGGGGACGTAAAGAGCCTTTACCCATCAAAGGAATACATGCATCAAGAAAAAAGAATACAAGGTAATCCTCATAAATCAACCAGCAAAAAAGCTTAAATCTCAACGACAGGGTGATCCAAAAAGTAAACTCGATCGATAGTAAAACTAGATTAGCCAAACAATCTACAACTTGATCATCTTCACGAAAAGTAGTGTTTGAAAACTAAACATGCATGTTACATAATCAAAACTTACAATCTATCCAACAAGAATAAAGTTCCCAATCGGGATGAGAATCATCATTTTGAATTAATTATGAGATTACATAAATATTCAGACTATATAGTGTTTGATATCAGGAGATACCAAGGGAATCCTAATTTGTTAGGTGTGATTTTGATTTTTGATGATATCGGCTGTAAATCTTTTTCCAAAATCAAATGATAATATTCCTTTTTTTTTTTTTTTTTTTTTTTTTTTTTTTTTTTTTTTTTTGACAAACTAATGATAATATTCTCAACTCCTGGTTTTACTTGGGTTAGGTAATAACTTATAACCTCGAAAAAAAAGCGAATATAATTAAATTTATATTATAATTTTAGTGGCCTTCAAGGTTATTCTATTTTAATTTTAATTAATTAATAAATAATTGTTATTTATATAGTTAATATTTGTTGATTGAGCGGGAGCAGTGGGATTTGCAGTGGTAAATGATAAGATTGTGGAGAGCTCTTCTAGAATTTTTGAATGCTGGAAAAGGAAGCCTCCCTATATCTTTTGATATATATTTGACTGCGTTGACTCGCTCAAATGTTGATATTTGTCATTCCATGATTGGCTAAAATCAACATGTATAGATCCAGAGACATAAAATTAGATTAATTAGTACACATCCGGCCAATTAGACATCTGTTTGGTAAATTTAAATGGGATTTTGTTCTCATATGTTTATGTACTTAATTAGTTATAAAGTAAACATGTTTGGGATGGATTGCAATTCAAGAATTCAGGAATTCAAGAATGAAGAAGATAGGTGGGTAGATGACATGTCGTTTTGGGTTTAATGTAACGTACCACCTCTCTCTATTTGTTTTCTAAATTCTAAGAAGATTTTAGATTCACCACCGACCACCCAAGTTATAATTAGGGATGTTTAAAAAAACCCGATCCCGCAGGATCCACCCCACTCCATATGAGGCGGGGTTTATCAAAATAGATGGGGTTGGGGCAGGTTTAGAGCCTAGTAGGATTGGTATCTTCGCTTCGGTTTCACCCTAACCCCGTTTATTATTTATTTGTTAATTATGTTAATATTTAACCAATAAAAATATATGGTATACTTTTTTAATTGATTAAATAATATCTATTTTATTAATAATGTTAAGATATAAAGAATTAACATTAATTTATTTTTTTATCTAATATAAACTTTTAAATTTGTTTTATTATTAGGGATGAAGCAAGTTGTAACCCTACTGGGATTTTCGCAATTTACTTTTTCTATTGTTTTTCGTTAATTATTTTCGTGGATTTTATTCTTTGGTCAATTTTGAACATTTATTTATTTTTTGTTGGTATTGAGTTTATTTAAAATATAAGAATTTATTTTATTAAAAAAAATATTAAATATATAAAAATTGTGTAATATTCATATTTAAAAAAAAAAAAAAAAAATTGGGGTAGGGCGGGGTGGGGTTGGGGCCACCTCCCTGGACCCCCGCCCCTCAATAGTCGGGGTTGGGGCCAAGTAATTTTTTTCAGGATGTGGTCAGGATTTGTAGTCCCTATCCCGAACCTGCCCCATTCACATCCCTAATTATAATTTGTCAATTGACTTCTTAATTCTTATTTATTTATTTATTTATTTTGACTTGGGAACTCCTTGACCCTTGCACGTAAATGGTGGAGGTTGTGTGGGGAGTTTTTTTTTTTCCTCGTGTTATGGAGTAGATATCTCTTGGTTGTGAGATTTGATATCTGAATTGCATATGTACGTACGTAGTGTTTGATTTCAACAAGTTTCATATACTCCTGACCCTTATGATGTCAGATTTTACAAAAATAAAAAAAAAATGCTATTAACATATATTTCATTGTATGACGGAGAAAACCAAAGTGATCAGAAATATTTTGCAAGAAACATACGGTTTTGGTTTTGGCAGGTACGTTGTCATAAAACAACTAATTTATTAACTTATAACTAAATTGAAGTATATATATTCAATAAGATAACATCAAATCTAATGAATCAAATAATCAATTATAATTCTTTCTCTCTCACACACACACACAAATCAATTATAACAAATTAAAATATAGTACGAAACAATAAAATTAAGGGAAATTATCATTCTCTCTCCTGTAGTTTGCCGTATTCTCCAGTCTCCCCCCTCTAGTTTCAAAATTCTCCAATTTCCCCCCTCCCATGCCTATTTTTATGTGGTGAGATTGGTTGTATTTGTGCATGGGAGAGGGGAAATTGGAGAATTTTAAAACTAGAGGGGGGAGACTGGAGAATACGGCAAACTACAGGGGAGAGAATAATAATTTCCCTAAAATTAATGTTCTATAAGAATTCATTTGCCTTACTTCATTTCTCAATAGGTGAAAACTGACATGTAGGAAAAGTTACTCTTGCTGACGAAGCCGAAAGCAAAACACCAGATAAATTCACCTTGTCCAACTTAGGTATTCTCATTTTACAGAATCAAAAAGTGGGTATATTATTTTGAGAGGACATAATAAACTCGGATATATAAATATCGTTTTAACGGATATAATTAATAAACTCACCGAATTCACAAGATACTAATATACTATTGCCCTAATTAACATGTCCCTTTAATTTAGCTTCAAACTTAATAAGGGTTATATTTTTCAAACATAATTAATTATAATTGAATTATTAAATTAAATTAATTAAGGAGTGGAAAATAATTAATGATGGGGTCTAGAACCATGCGGATCCAAGAGAGAGGGTACAAAGCATGCTTGGTAGGTATCTTCCCACGCTGCCACAAAACACAAGTGAGTGAGGCCAGTACTAATCAATCAAAACAACAGATCATCATCATCATCATCATCAACTATATATATCTAATTATCTAGGGTTTTTCAATATATTTGAGGGTCAGAAATAGATTATGTGTTTGATGCAGATCGAAACTCATATAATGGTGGTGGTCGTGGTCGTGGTGATGCCATCATCCATTTTGAATTCAAAGTAGTATAGTGTTTTGTGGGTTATGATGCCATTATATACATACCCTTCCACTCCACTCCACTTATATATATATGTATAGCCATCTATCAATGTCAAAGAGATGTCTCAAAATTTGTTGACTAGCCATTTGAGGTAACGTGGAATTAAGAAACAAGAACGGAGGGGAGGATAAGATGAGATTGTTATGGTGATAAACCCTTCACAACCACACTACGAGGTTGTGGGTTCGAGTCTCTCACTCTCTTCAAACCTTGAATTATTATAATATTTCAAAAAAAAAAAGTACAATATTTCAAAAAAATTATATATATGAGGTTTGATGTTACAACGTTACAAAATTCATTCTGTAATATGACATAGTGGAATCCCGCACAGACATATATGTAGTCATATATTGTTTCCTTAACTAACGTGGCATATGAACAGATTCAACTAATTTCAATTTTATCAACCAAAACAACTTATTAAAAGAATTAAAAACCTCTATAGAAAAAGAAATTGTTCACCAAATAAAATATAAATTTTGTTTTTATTAATTTGTACTCAAAAACAAAGTTTATACATATCAATGAAAGGTTGATAAAATTTATATTGTGTATATATATATATATATATATATATATATAGTTGAAACATGTAGTGATCGGATTAATTATGGATAATGTTTTTAGGACTTGTTGATAGCATGTTCTAGATTAGGTCAAATTGCCCAATTTGATGAATCTACAATCATCATCATCATATATATATATTATATACAAATTAAGTCAAATTCAAGAAGCATAATCATTGGTTCAACCACCCATGTAAGCAAATTGGTACTACTTTTTTGTAATGATATATGGCTATATTTGGGTAATAAAAAATTAGAAACTTTGAACCCTGAATAATTATTTGAATCAACAGTAGTTATATACAAAGAAAGGTGATCATAATTTCCAAAATGGGTTAAGAAATTAATTAATGTATATATGCAATTTGTGCAATTTCTTGTTCCCCATGTAATTAATTGGGTGCGCATGCACGATAACATTTGACTTCATTTCAAGAAGTGCTTTTTTCAATTGTTCAAAGACTCATTTGTGAGTTGATTGGAAGAAGTACTTGATCATCAATTTTAGATATTCATTATTAGAATATTTAATTTTATCATCTTATGATGAAAATTTTAAACATGATGAAATTAAACACCCTTCTTAAAAGTGCTTCTATTATTAACAACCAAATACACACAACACAACTTGTTACTAAAAACATCAAGTTTGATGAAATTCGAATCCACGACATATAAATTGCTCCAAAGGAACTTTTTTTCGCTTCATGCCTGTTCCGTAGTTTTTCAGAGGTGTCCTAAATCATGCTCGGAAAGAAAGATAACCTAGCATATTTGGCTTATAGACATATATAAAATTCTTGCCTAGCTCTATGTAGTATTAATAAAGACATGAGACTAATTAATTAAAGTTTTATATTACCATCCAACACTGTGTATAGACGCATATATATTATATAGTCAACTCAATTTTATCACAAGCTCAAGAACCGACCACTATATGACACCTTTTCTTCATTTTACAGTATTATTTTGTTATGACTTGGCTTATTTATTGTAAGTGCTTTTCCATGTGGGCTGCTTTACATATAGCTTGGCTCATTGACGTACTGTATATATGCTCCCCTCCCTATTGAAAGTTTGAAAATTAGAAAAGAAAAAGTAAATAGAAGGTAAAGTAGAACCAATTCACAACAACTTTAATTAGTTCGGCGGATTTAAGATATATATCACTATAAAATCTCTAATGGGATATATATATATATATATATATATATACCACTATCAACTTATCATATTTAAATAATTATCTGTTCATCTAATATAATTACTTATAAGTTATATATAACTTATAACTTATCACATCCACCTTTAGTTGATTGGTCGTGAACACTTCCATTTTCACATTTTTGATAGAGTTTTACATTCACATATTTATATGTGTAAGAAAAATTCTCTCTGGTGTTATAGAATTAGACATTGGTCTCCCATGTTTGGTAGTAAATTTCTTGGCCTGTTTGCAGTATTACAGACCCCTGATCTAAAACCAATATCGAATTTTAATAGAAACATTTTCATTTATTATCCGATGAGATACTAAATACAACATCATGCTGAAATAATTATCATCACCTACCACTTGGCCGAAAGAAAACCCTATTGAGTGACTGAAAATTTAGCAAGTAATTGAACTGGGGACATGGCTTTGTGCCATGGATTTGGACCCCATAACAAGAAGACTTTGAAGGCATTTGAAGAAATGAAAGGCTCTCTTTTCATGTCAAAGCACACACAAACACTCATTTTGCCTCCTCACTTGATGGGGACCTATACTATATATAAATATATCACTAGTGTGGATTACTAAGATCCCACTATATATATACACACACAAAGCACATATCAGGTCATGTATATATACCTGAGGATATTATGGTGCGGTTTCACTAATTCTCGTTACCAAGAATTAGTTTTAAAAAATTTACAATATTTCTCGGTAGCGAGAATTAGTGAAACTGCACCATAATATCCTCTGGTATACCTGAACTGATAATTTTGGAATATATATATATATATATATAGTCCCGTTCTCATGAGAACGTCATGATATAACGTCATGATATAACTTCATGAAGATATTGAATGTGAGCCACTAGTTTTGACAAGTGCATACACACTTGAGTCAAAGCATGTAAAACTAGTGGCTCACATTCAATATCCGTATGAAGTTATATTAGGACGTCCTCATTAGAAAAATTATATATATAGACGTCCTGATATAACTTCATAGGGATATTGAATGTAAACAACTAGTTTTACATACTTTGACTCAAGTGTGTATATACTTATCAAAATTAGTGGTTCACATTCAATATTATCATGAAGTTATATCAGGACGTCCTCATGTGAACGGTATTATATATATGTAAGTGCTTTTGAAAATAAGGACTTATTGTACAAACAAGCTATAGTAGCTACTGTGATAAAAATAAATGAATAGAAGATATTCAGTGCGACATGTTGCATTTCCATTGTGATCGCACCATATGGTATAAGTATACTTATACGATCGTAAAATTATTATAATTATATAAAAAGAAGAAGAAATTGTTTTTAAAAATGGGCGTGAAGGTGGGAACAAGAACATTAATGAGAAATGAAAGAGTTGTGTTCCACTTTTGCAAGACATTCCATTAAAGAAAAGAAAAGAAAAGAAGAGAAGAGAAGAGTAGAGAAAATGGTCCCAAAAACATTAACACTTTATAAAGAAGAAACATATTAATAAGAAGATGAAGATGATGTTGTTAATGAACAATCCGCACGTGTGTCATCATCATTCTATGTACTACTACGTGCTACACCCAACCCAATTATTCTCTCACACCCACGTGTATTACTAGGCCCGGCCCATCTATCTCATGCTCTCTCTCTCTCTCGATTGGTAAAAAAGTAAGAGAGTAAATTCATGTGTGGGCCAGAAGAAACCCATGTAGAACAACAAATCTTCTTTAATCTTTTATTTTTAGATTCTTTAAAACAATGCTAATGATTATTATATTGAACTATTTTGAATAAATCCAAATTTTTCTTTTAGAATTTGAAAAAAAAATCTTTACAAAATATTCCCTATATAAACTCCTCTTATATCTTAATTTATGCTTATTTAAGCAATTAGCTCAGTTAGGAAGTAAATATCTATACATTTACCAATATATCACCAACATTTCTAAATTTTAAAGAATCGATATCTATAACATCATAGAATATCGTGAACATCACTAATATTTTAAAAAAATTGACAATTTTTCTGATAATTTCACCGAAATATCCAAATATTTGAACCCTTAATATTTATGACGATATTTACTTCCTCGCTATCATCACAATGAAAAATGAATCAAACCTTGAACATATCAACTAGTTCATCTCATAAAGTTTCTTGTTATGTAAAAAATCTTGATATCCAATACACTAGAGTGTTTGACTTAAAATTTAATTACTAAAATAATAATGATAATGATAATAATTTTTAATGTATATTGAAAAAGTGAAAGCACTAGATGAAGTAAATTCATACATGGAACTCATTAATGTACTTTTTTCACTTTCAGCATAGCATAAGATTCTCAGCATTCAATGATTACATGATCTAATAAAATCCATAATGCTAATATCATGTCATGTATGCTCTCTCTAACTGGCTCAATCAAATCTAATCTAGACAAATACAACTTCTTCAAGCAACTCTTACCTCTACAAGATTGCCCATACATGATTATGCTACCTGATTGTGTTTCCACTTTACATCAGTAATTCCTTCAAGCTAAACTAGAAGAACAAGGATCGATATTTTACCTCTACAATTTTTATACAATAAATTAACTCAAATTTAGCTAATTACCGGTTCACTTTACATAAATCTAGTCTCTAGTACTTGGTCGATTTGAACGGTACAGTGATTTGAATTTTGACGTGTCATCAAAATGTTTTGATATACTTTGACGACGTTGTTAAAGTGTATCAAAAGATTTAAATTTTACATTCAACCTTGTAAGTGCACGAGTCAAGAGACTAGTATAGTGTGCAAGTAAGGGTATCATTCCGCAGGGAAGTGGAATTCGTCAACTATCACTAGCTTAGCTTATTTGGAAAATATGAATTGAGATGTGTGTATGCATTAAATGTAAATATTGCAATGAAAAGATAAATTATATACAAAAAGTATTTACTAAGATAGGATGGATTGGAGAGATGGGGAATGTATGGTTACACTAAGAATATGACTCCACCATAGCAATCACACAATTTCATACAAACACACTCGCTATTGTTGAAAGTTGTGCTCACTTAATCCTCGTCAATATTCTCTCTCGAGCAACAAAGGTTATACCCACATGTAGGGATGACAATGTATCAGATTGGATATGGATACCTCAATATCCATCCTCGTATCCATTTGAGATATATATCTCCATCCCCATTTCTAAGTGAGCGGGGCGGATTCAGATAATCCGCTAACTAAGATGGAGATATCCATCTCCACTCCGTTTATATCCATATCCGATGAAAAAACTTTAAATTTTTATAGTTTATAAGAGAAAAATGTAACTAACATATGTTACAGTACATTTTATCCTATTCAAAGATAAACAAATACATCCAACAAATATAAAAATTAATAATAACTTATATTATTAGAATTTCCCACATAATAAAATTTTATATTTTTAAAATATTAAAATCTATAATGGATCCGGATGGGGATGGATATCCATAGATGATATCCATCCTTATCCCTGAAAATAAAATGGATATTAGAATGATATTCATACTCGCTCCGTCCTCGAAATAATTGTATCCATCCCCATTTTAAATTTGAGCGGATTCTTATAGATATCCGTATCCGTGGATAATTTTGCCATCCTTACCCACATGCACCAACAATCTATCAACGGATGGTTACCTGAACTGCACATTAGTTCATTAAGAACTATGAGACACATTTAGCAACCGTACATGCAAAGCCTCGCATATCTCTACCTTACTTTACATGTCGTGGACAATCTATTCATGCACGTTGAGTGCTTCTCCTCTTAGTTCATCACACAACAACCAAAGTTCAACTAAGTGTTAGCTAGGCACTTAGCAAATCATTCAAGCGGTGGCTAACCACTCAAAGGCATTAAGAACTTTAAATGACTACTCAATCATCAACAAACACATTTAATAAAAGAGGCAACAATGTTAGGTTTACGTCAACTCTCTAATGAATGAAAGTACATATCGAAGATGAGACAAAAACACAAAGAAATAAATACAAAATAGATAGAAAGGAGACCCCATCCGTAATCGGGAATCGAACAACGGGTTTTCTCGGTTGTTAATGCTAGATGTACATACCGCTATACTATTACGGCGGTCTCCGATCTCTTGAATGCACAACTCTCTCAAATAAAGAGAAAGCTCTCTCCTTATCTGTCTAATCTCTCTAAGATGGATGGCTAAAAATGGGAACAAGTTTACCAAACAACAATATGACAATAGTTGATTGTTATTCATTAAGACCATTCAATTTAAGTTGATTAAGGAATTCACCAAAATCAATTCATCACCCAACCTAAGCCATGAGATTAGCAATTGTACCTTAATACAAAGACCCATTAACCACAAGAATAAAGAACCCAAGCCTAATCTAGCATGTGAATGCATAATCAATCAAGTTTTTCCCACTTTTTGGAGCTAATACTCAAACACTCAAATCATTCTAAACATGGTAATTTTGGTTCCCCCATCAACATACTAATAATTATGGGATGCTAAATTATTCTACTCCTAAATTAAATTACTCTACCCCTAATCTCAATCATGCATACATGTCAATTTCAGACCTCCACACACATGGATATCACAATAAGAGAGACAATTATGGATTTAACGAAGAGTAAAATAAAACCCAAAGAATTTAAGAACAAACATACATATATAGCACATGTGTAGGTTTACAATATTCCCAAATTGGTGATTACACATCAAGAAAACAAGAAATACAAAGAGATTGAGATAAATGAGATACAACCCTCGAAGAAATCCCTCCAAGTTCTCCTTGAAACCCTAGCTTGAAATTGGTCATAGACCACCTATTTCTCTTGGCAATCTACTCTCAAATATGGAGTAGGAAGTGTAAAAATGGTGGTGGAGGTATATGGTGAACTCCCATGGAGGAATTTCCTCCATGGTAACTAGTTTCTCTCACTAATTTGGTGAAGAAGATGAAGAGGATTTGTGTTGGGTTCGGTTTTTGGAGTGTGGGAGGTGGAAGAGGTCTGAAAAAATGAGATAAAATGGGGTATTGAAAGAGTGGAGAGGTTAGGGCACGAATTTGGGGTGTGAAAGGACTAGATTACCTCTCAATTTTGGCCAAAAAACTCTACACTGTCAATTTTTAGCTTTTCTGTTTCGCGCACCATTACGAAAATGGTCATATCTTCTTCCAAGAAATCTGGAATTACGATCCATAAAAATCGTTAGAAAAAAGATATCCGGGGTATTTCGAAAATATATGGCATGAAACCAGTTCAATTTGAGGAGGAAGATATGTCCCCAGAAAGTTAGATAATCTTCACGAGCCTTTTCCATTTCAGCCTCTTTTAACCTCAAAACCTCTTCAATTATGCTCAAACACCTTATTTATGGCTTAATATCTACACAAAGCTCACAAACACATTATATACCAAAATATGCTCGAAAACGAGATCAAATGATAGGAAATGGGGACCTCAAATAAGTGTAAATATAGGATGGATTGGAGAGATGGGGAATGTATGGTTACACTAAGAATATGACTCCACTATAGCAATCACACAATTTCATACAAACACACTCGCTAATGTTGAAAGTCGTGCTCACTTAATCCTTGTCAATATTCTCTCTCGAGCAACAAAGGCTATACCCACATGCACCATTAACTTATCAACGGATGGTTACTTGAACTGCACACGAGTTCATTAAGAACTATGAGATACATTTAGCGACTGTACATGCAAAGCCTCACGTATCTCTACCTTACTCTACATGTAGTGGACAATCTACTCATGCACATTGAGTGCTTCTCCTCTCAGTTCATCACACAACAACCAAAGTTCAACTAAGTGTTAGCTAGACACCTAGTAGATCATTCAAACGGTGGCTAACCACTCAAAGGCATTAAGAACTTCAAATGGCCACTCAAACATGAACAAACACATTTAATAAAAGAGGCAACAATGCTAGGTTTATGTCAACTCCCTAATGAATGAAAGTACACATAGAAGATGAGACAAAAACACAAAGAAATAAATACAAAATAGATGGACATGAGACCCCATCCGTAACCAGGAATTGAACACCGGGTTTTCTCGATTGTCAATGCGAGATATACTTAACACTGTACTATTACGACGGCCTCCGATCTCTTGAATGCACAACTCTCTCAAATAAAGAGAAAGCTCTCTCCTTATCTCTCTAATTTTCCTAAGATGGATGGCTAAAAATGGGAACAAGTTTACCAAACAACAATATGACAATAGTTGATTGTTATTCATTAAGACCATCCAATTTAAGTTAAGGGTTCATTCTCTTAATTAAGGAATTCACCAAAATCAATTAATCACTCAACCTAAGCCATAGGATGAGCAATTGTGCCTTAATACAATGACCCATTAAGTACAAGAATAAAGAACTCAAGCCTAATCTAGCATGTTAATGCATAATCAACCAAGCTTTTCCCACTCTTTGGAACTAATACTCAAACACTCAAATCATTCTAAACATGGTAATTTTGGTTCCCCCATCAATATACAAACAATTATGGGATGCTAAATTACTCTACTCCTAATCTCAATCATGCATACATGTTAATTTCGGACCTCCACACACATGAATATCACAATAAGAGAGACAATTATGGATTTAGCAAATAGTAAAACAAAACCCAAAGAATTTCAGAACAAACATACATCTATAGCACATGTGTAGGTTTACAATATTCCCAAATTGGTGATTACATATCAAGAAAACAAGAAATACAGAGAGATTGCGATAAAGGAGATACAACCCTCGAAAAAATCCCTCCAAGTTTCTCCTCAAAACCCTAGCTTGAAATTGGTCATAGACCAATCATTTCTCTTTGCAATCTACTCTCAAATGTGGTGTATGAAGTATACAAATGGTGGTGGAGGTGTATGGTGAACTCCTATGGAGGATTTTCCTCTATAAGAGCTAGTTTCTCTCACTTATTTGGTGAAGAAGATGAAGATAATTTGTGTTGAGTTTGGTTTTTGGGGTGTGGAAGGTGGAAGAAATTTGGAAAATGAGATAAAATGGGGTATTTAAAGAGTGGGGAGGTTAGAGCATGAATTTAGGGTGTGAAAGGACTAGATTACCCCTCAATTTCGGTTAAAAAACGCTACACTGTCAGTTTTCAACTTTTCTGCTTCACACACCGTTACAAAAATGACCATATCTTCCTTTAGGAAACCTAGAATTATGATCCGTTAAAACCGTTGGAAAGAAGATATCCGGGGCTTTCCGTAAATATATGGCACGAAATCCAGTTCAATCTGAGGAGGGAGATATGGTCCCCAAAAGTTAGATCATCTACACGAGCCTTTTCCATTTCAGCCCATTTTAACCTTAAAACTCTTCAATTATGCACAAACACCTTATTTATGGATTAATACATACACAAAGCTCACAAACACATTATATACCAAAATATGCTCGAAAACGAGAACAAATGATAAGAAATTAGGACCTTCAATAGATGTAAATATGGTCTAATCAACAGTCGTATTCTATTGAGGATATTGAGAATTAGAAATCAGAACTGAGAAGAATGGAAGTCAACAGAGGAAGGAGATAGATATTGTGTCCCTTGTGTGGGAACTTGTAACCGGTTAAACTTGTTTTTTTTAAAAAAAACATTAATGCAAATCCATTGGATCAAGTTTAATATGATCCAACGGACCATATATATCATTATTCATAACTATTTTTAAAAGGCTACACAGCAGCCAACCCAATATGTATATAATTGACTGACACACATTCATGCGTTTCATGATTTGTTTGAACCAGTTAATGAATTTTTTGCTCTGAAGTCTGAACTTTGAAGAGTTTATTTGCAAGGTACGTATCTCTCCAAAGTAACTGATATTATTATATGTCTAAAGATTTTGTTTGTTAAAAATTTCAACCTGTAAATATATTTTTCTTCTCTTTTACCAAAACGTTGAAAATTAGAGTTTCTTACATACTTCCTTTTTTTCTTTGAAAAAACTTACACCACTTGATTTCTTGTCAATGAAATATTCATAATTTCATTCATATCGTTTTCCAAAATTTCCATTTTATTTGATTCATGGATGCTTGTGATGAATATGGCAATTCAATAGAATTTTCATTTAAGTAGATCGAAATTATTTTCTAATATATGTTTGAGATTTGTTTCATATTTCAATTCAACTGGTTTAGGTTGTTTATAATTATCTTATTATTTTAGGAAAGAAATGATTATTTAGGTTTTTATTTTATTGAGAAATCTTTCATTTGGTTAGATTCACACTTCATGCTTTTCATTCTTGTTTTTGATATACCCTAATCTTTTCATTCCTAAAAATATTTTAATAAATCATAGTCGATCCTCTAAATTCCAAGAAATCAATTAGTTCCTTTTTTCAAAAAAAAAAAAAAAACCTTTTTTTTTTTTTTTTTAAGGGTTTGGTGTAGTGTGTGAACTTAATGCCTGGAGTGTTAATTACTTGATCATGAATGTTAATGTTAATTTATGATTGTATAGAGATAATGGAGGAGGGTAATTATACGACGTTGCATTTGGGTTTGGGAGAGTGCTTTAACTTTAATTTGGAGAAAGCTGTATGCAACCATGGGTTTTTTATGATGGCTCCTAACAACTGGAATTCTTTCATCAAGTCTCTTCAACGTCCATTAAGACTTGTTGATTAAGCTCATATTCATCTTCATTATTCTCCTCCCCAAAGTCATCAGCATCATCGAACTCCCATTAGAACTCGGAATCATAATTGAAATCAGAATCGGGCTCAATAAAAAACAATGGGCTGAAATGACTCTTCACGTGTGCCATGAGCTCATCCAAGGAGCGGAAAATAACACTTATGTCCACACGCATAAAGCAATGCATTGCGCCGTCCGCAAGCAACATGCAATTCGTTACCGATATATAACATAGCAACTCTCGGTCAGCTTGTCCAAAAGCAAAAATTGGCTGTCCAGGGGGACCTGGCTGTTCCTGTCCAAAGTCTAATAAGTCACTTGATAGAGCAGCAACCGACGAACTGAAGCCAAGAAGAGCAAAAGGACTTGCAGCTCATGCACTGATGCCAAAAAGTGGTCCACCTGCAATTTTTATCATAACAATGTCATAATGTACAAGTACAAACACCACTAGTGTATCAAATGCTTATAAAAGACCTGATTTGCAACAAATCAAACAACCACTCATATGCATCACTAGGAAAACTAAAAGGCCTGATTTACAACAAATCAGACAACCAATCATATTCATATAAAAAACTCACTAGGAAAACTGAACGATGATGCCCCAAAGGCAGGGGTGCTTGTTGCACAAAAAGCACGACTATGAGTGATAATTGCACCAAATGTAGACAGACTTGATTGTCCAGAGGCTGGTGTATGAGCAACAAGACTTGATAGAGCAGCAGCCCATGCACTGAAAATCGCACCATCAGACTGACCAGGAAGTGGTCCACCTGCAATTTTAATTTTTTGAATTATACCTCCAATTTAATATCATGATAAGCCAATGTCATTATGTACAGGTACAAGCACAAGTATATCAAATGCCTATAAAATGACCTAATTTACAACAAATCATATGCATATAAAAAACTCACCAAAATTTGATTGTCCAACTACTGGAAAACTGAATGAGGAGGTACTAGATAATGCTCCAAAAGAGGGTGAAGCCCCAATGGCAATGGTGCTTACAGTGATAGTTGCACTTGCACCAAATGCAGCAGTGTTATTTGCTTGTCTTAAAGGAAATGGTCCACTGAAGTCAGAAAGTTGTCCACATGCAATGTGAAACCAATGTCAATGTCATAATGTACCATATCAAATGCTTATAAAATGACATGATTTACAATACATTAGACAACCAATCATATGCATATATAAAACTCACCATAAATCGATTGGCCAAATGTTGGAAAACTGAACGATGAGAGAGGCAAAGATAATGCCCCAAAAATGAGTGTACTGGAAGCCCCAAAAACGGGTGTGCTTGATAGATCAGCCCAAGGGCTAAAGCCAACAAAGATCGATCAAGAATCTACTTCCTCTCAATTTAGCTGGGATGAACCTCCAGCAGCAAGATTT
The DNA here is from genome assembly GCA_030490815.1 of Acer saccharum. NCBI lineage: Eukaryota > Viridiplantae > Streptophyta > Magnoliopsida > Sapindales > Sapindaceae > Acer > Acer saccharum. Next base: position 59,340,205 of record CM059866.1, on the reverse strand, counting down.
GGTTGCACATGAGAAACTAATATAAATGACAAAATGAGAGAAAGATATCAAGAGACAAACATCCATGATATTGATTGATACTCTTAATTAGTATTTGGATTTATCAATAACAAAATATGCATCAGGCAATTGGCCTAAAAAAAAATAATCATATAAGAGTGATTAGAATCATAAAATACCATTTACCATCAAAACAGAGAGTTATTCATTATGCTCTTGCTTGAGCTGCCAAAAAAGATGAGATAAAAAAGATATGAAGATGTATTCAACATCCCATTCCTAACAAAAAGTTGATCAAACATGACTATCAAGGTGCAACTGTGCAAGTAATCCAAATTCCAAAATTTGTAATCCACATCCACTGTTAGATACTGACATTTTACTGAGTGATAATATCACATTATCTACACATTCAATTGTGTTCCCTTCATATATGACTAACCAACATTAACAACTTTGTCAAAATCACATTTAAAATCTACATGAAATTATGAATTCTCTATACATTTTTTTACAATAGACGTAATATAACAATAGAATTAATGAGCCAATTGAAATTTGCATATTACTTTGTATCGAAAGACCCCTAAATTAACATCTAATGATCAAAATCAACATCAACATCAACATTAACATCATAGGAAAATTGTTGAATCATAACAAAAGATGAAAATAAAATATTACACTGAAATCTGGCCCTAAACAGGACGGAAAATCTCAAATGCACATAGAAATATATATTAGTAAATATCAAGTAATTTGTATATAATAAAATACATAAAAAGTAAAAGATTTGGTAAAGAAAAGCCATGAAAAAATAGAAACCATGTAGAGGATCCATCTCCTTTTCAACATTGGCCTACATCTCTTTGAGAGCGGCAGCTTCGTTTTCCGACTCCTGAAACCCAACAGCTTCATCTTCCGTCTCCCGAGACCTTTTCTTCACGTTCCCGAGTTCGTTCTATAATATAATTTGTACATACAAATACAGTTAAAACTTATAGCAAAACCCTAAATTGAAAATAGGTATATAATTGTTGGTTAAAATGTAAAACATATATCAAAGGAGAGAAATATTACGGCTTCGTTGTTCTCTGTCTGTGTCATGTACACGTTGTCTCCTTCTATCATTGGACTCTTCTTCGCAACTGCCAAATGTGTCCCAAAAGCTGGTGTACTGAAAGCCCCAAAAGTGGGTGTGCTCGAATCCCCAAAAGCAGAGAGTTGGGTGTTTGAAGCCAAGGCTCCCCCAGATCTAAAAGCATCCTCATATGGCTCACCCTCAAACCCAAACAATGCTAGAGCATGTTTATAATTAGTCATGTCCCAAAGACGATGGTGCAACTTTTGGTTTTTTGTTTTGGGTCAACGCACTGATGAAGTTATATCAGTACGCACAGACTTGAACATATATATATATATATATATATATATATATATTCAAATATATTATTTTAATATTTTTATTTGAAATGATTTTATTTTTTATTTAAATGATATTTTATTTTAGGGTAGTGTTAACTAATGTCCTAATTTATTTCCATAAATGGAAAGAAAAGCATAATTTATCACTATACTTATTGTCTTGTTACAATAAATGTTGCCTTTTATTTTATTTTATAGAAATAAAACAGTTGTTATTATACGGTTAAACTAATCTTTATTTTAAGTTGAATTTTTGTCTTTTAATTTTAAATTTAGTCAAACTAACTGCAGAATACTGTCCTGCTTAGTTTTGAAAAATTTAGGGATTAAAAGACACAATTTAAAATTTTAGGGACCCATTTAATCACTTTTACAAAAGTTGTAAATTAATTGGAATTTAAACAAAGTCTGGGACTTATTTAGTAATTGCCCAAAACAATTTTTTTTTTTAATTTATTAAACAAAGGAAGCTGGGAAAACGCCAGCAAAAGGAAGAACAAAACAGAGAAAAGAAACAAAAAGAAACAAAACAATTTACCCGCCTTCGTTCTTCTCTTTTCGATCGGATTTTATTTCCTGCTAATAATTGAGGCTCGTAACAGCCCTCAAACCTCTCTTTTCAAAGGTGAACTCTCTCTCCCTCTCTCTCTCTTCTTCTATATGTTTTTTTTTTCTTTGTAGATTGAGCTTCTCTTTTCTTTTTGAGTATTTTTCTTGAATATAAGATGTGGGTTCTATGTAAAACTGAAAAATTCGAGGTCTTTGCTCTTTAACTTCGTTGATTGAAAAATAAAAATACTTGCTTGAGCTATTTGTGTGTTCTTCAATGTTTACAGATGTGTCTAGGTTTTGTTACTGGAAACTGATGCTTGAAATTCTGTAGTTCCTTCAATTATCTCGTTTTTCTTAAATGGAGAGTCAAATTAGACAACATTGTTTTGATTTTTCAAAAAATATGTATTTATCATCTAATAGCATCAAAGAGCAAAAGATGATTGTTAGAGAGCAGGAACAGAGTGAATGACACTCATAATAGGAAACAAAATCCTAACAAATTCCAGTTTTCCAAATCCTTATGTATTCACGATCTTTTCCAACTATTCTTTTTTTTTTTTTGCTTCAGATTTCAGCCGGAATGGCTAATAATTGGGATAAACTTCTTACGGATGTTTTGGTGGAAATTGCAAAGCGAATAAGAATGTGCGAAGACTATGTTGCCTTCCGGGGAGTATGTACTTGTTGGCGATCCGCTGCTACAAAGGACAACTTCATGTTTCGTAACTTTCCGGTTCCATTGCTTATGCGCGCGCCCAGAAAAGGCCATGTACTTGATTTCCTCAATCTTACAAAGGGAATTGTTAATCAAGTAAGTTTATCTGAACCTCCTATGGGTAAGAGGTTCTATTCTTCAAAGGGTTGTCTTATAACAATTGATCAAGGTTTGAATGTGAATCTTATGCATCCGTTTTCAAATCTACAACATAAATTTCCGAATATGATGACATTACATAATGATAGCCCTCTCATGTATGATTTTCTTATAACCAAATGTGCTTTATCATCAAATCCTTTATTGGAACCCGATTATATATTGATGGTTATCTATAGAACTAGAACATTGATATATGCTAGACCAGGTGATGAAACTTGGACCAAGTTAGCCTATCACGGATATGGTTATTGCGACCTTACTTATTACGAAGGACGAATTTATGCAGTAAGTTGTACTGGTGAAATATGGGCTTGGGATTATAAAGTTGGAGGGGTTGATAATCCTAGCGAGAAAGAATTAGTGGCTAAGTTGTTGTCTATTAAACTTCCTCCAAACCGTCCTGGCCGGACATATATAGTAGAATCAGCAGGAGCATTGTTGATAATTGTCAAGTATATTCACTATGACAGACGTGAGGTCTATACTAAATATAGAAGTTGTGAATTTGTAGTGTTTATCTTGGATTCAAGTACTAGAACATGTACGGAGATAAAAGATTTGGGTGATAGAATAATCTTTTTGGGTCACAATTCTTCGTTTGTGTCGTCACATCTCCCCAATTGTAAACCTAATTCCATATATTTTACGGACAATTGGAAAGAAGGTTATGACGGTAATGAGGAAGGAGGAGGCAAGGACACGGGGATTTACAGTTTGCAAGATGGGAGCATCACATTCACCACTCATTTTAGTCATAAATCATTCAATCTTATTAATCCACCCTTGTGGATTGAAGAAAGATCTAATTAGATCATCAGGTTTCAATTATTATTTTTTATTATTATTATTTTGGTGAGAGGGAATCAGGTTTCAATTTTGATTTTATAAAATAATTTGTTTTATATTTATTTATTATGTTTTACTTGGTCAATGTAATTTATACCTACTATTGTTAACTTTTTTTTAGTTAATGGAATATTTATCATCTCATCTTCGCGGTGGTTATCATATCTCCTAAGCTTTTATAAACTTGAGAAGTGTATTCTGATATATGTTCCTAAAAATGAAAGCTTCCACTTTTAAATCTTGGACTAATTGCATAGACACCCCCAGGTTTAGGTGTAATTGTACCAATATGGATTTACCTAAAATTGTATATATATTCCCTGCCGATAGTTGAATCCTGTCAACTCTAACCGTTGACTACCTTTTTAGTGTGAATTGACTAAAATACCCTTAGATAATTATTTTAGCATATATTAGTTAAATTATTTTTATCTTTTTGATTATCTTAAAATTAGTAATTTAAGTTTATAAAAAATATTGAAATTAGTAATTTAATATTTTTTAAAAATAAAAAATAAAAATAAAAAAGCAGATCGGATCAACTTAAAAAAAAAATGACGATAAAATAAAGCGCACACACAATAACCATCAAGAGTTTTGGAATCAGATTTAATTATATCATATATGATCAAGTGATTAGATGAACTCAGATTTTGAAAAAAAAAAAAAAAAAAAAAATTGGAAAAAAGCGAAAACGAAACAAAACACACACAAGTCTCCCCTCACTTGGAATTAAATTAGAACTAATGACATCGACAAATCTAAAATTGAAAAGATAACTAAAAACACACTCATACAAATCCATCAAGACTACTTTCATTTGGAAGATGCCTTACTCTTCCCCTTCACCATACACAGCCTCCTCCATTTCACCACCCTTAATAAAAGCCAAAATAAAATCAATCGCACAAATAAGGAAAAACACCGATGAACTCAACCAACACCACCAAAAATCATGCTTAAACCCAAATCAATCAACTAAACAACAATCACCACCACCAAATCAAATCAATATATACCAAAAACAAATCAATCAGCCAAATAATAAAAGTACCATCACCAATGAAGTGGAACCAAAAAACAAATAAAGAAGAAAGAAGATAGAAGGTAAAAGGTGGAAGACTTGGGCGAGAGTCCTACATTGTGACGACAGATGCTTGCACCGGCCTCCACCGAGAGGAGTTGGGTTCTTACCCACCGAATATATAGAGGTCAACTATATATTTTTTAATAATTATTTATTCATTTTATCAATTTTGTATACATCATTAATGGAGTAAGTTGACATCATGCGGCAACATCTCATTCGTCAAAGCTTCCTTTAATTAGTTCGGCGGATTTAAGATATATATCACTAGAAAATCTCTAATGGGATATATATATATATATAAAAAAAAATTATCTGCTCATCTAATATAATTACTTCTAAGTTATATATAACTTATAACTTATCACATCCATTTTTGGTTGATTGGTCGTGAACGCCTCCATTTTCACATTTTTGATAGAGTTTTACATTCACATATTTACATGTATGTGTAAGAAAAATTCTCTCCACTGAGCCGGTGTTATAGAAGTAGACATTGATCTCCCGTGTTTGGAAGTAAATTTCTTGGTTGCGCCTGTATGCAGTATTACAGACCTCTGATCTAATCGATATCGAATTTAAGTAGAAAATTTTTCATTTATTAACCGATGAGACAGTACTTAAATACTACATCAACATTATGCAGAAATAATTATCAATTTATCTGATATGAATAATTTAGGGAAGAAGAGAAGTAGAAGAGTTTAGATAGATTTAGGTTAAATATTCCATGCTCTTTATTAATCAACTCAACCTATATATAGGCTGTGAATAAACAACTCGACTGAAAAGATAAATACGAACACTAAAAAGAAGGAAAATAGCTAGGTATCGGTTGTATAGCAACTCGATGTCCTGCCTCAAACCACCTACTAATTTATTCCACTAACTTAATCCAATTCAAACACAAACTCCTAGCTAATGACATGCATGTCCAGTTGCGTGGCTCACATAACATGCATGGCTAAGTTGGTACATATCATTATCATCACCTACCACTTGGCCGAAAGAAAACCCTATTGAGTGACCGACAATTTTGCAAGTAATTGAACTGGGGACATGGCATTGTGCCAAGGATTTTGGACCCCATAACAAGAAGACTTTGAAGGCATTTGAAGAAATGAAAGGCTCTCTTTTCATGCCAAAGCACACACAAACACTCATTTTCCCTCCTCACTTGATGGGGACGTATACTATTATATAAATATATAACTAGTGTGGATTACTAAGATCCCACTATATATATACACATACACATACACACGTACTTATCAGGTCAGGTATACTTGAGGATATTATTGTGCGGTTTCGTTAATTCTCGTTAACAAGAATTAGCTTTAAAAAGTTTACACTATTTCTCGGTAGCTAGCGAGAATTAGTGAAACTCTACCATAATATCCTTAGGTATACTTGACCTGATAATTTCGGTATATATATATATATATATATAACTGCTTTTGAAAATAAGGACTTATTGTACAAACAAGCTATAGTAGCTACTGTGATAAAAATAAATAAATAAAGGATATTCAGTGCGACATGTTGTATTTTCATTGTGAATTTGTGATCACACCATATGGCATAAGTATATTTATTCGATCGTAACGGAAGATGTACCATACGTAGGTTGCAGCTAAGTCTTGTTTTTTCATAAATAAGATAAAATTATTATAATTGTATAAAAAGAAGAAGAAATTGTTTTAAAAAAATGGGCGTGAAGGTGGGAACAAGAACATTAATGAGAAATGAAAGAGTTGTGTTCCACTTTTGCAAGACATTCCATTAAAGAAGAGGAGAAGAGAAGAGAAGAGAAGAGAAAATGGTCCCAAAAACATTAACACTTTATAAAGAAGAAACATATTAATAAGAAGATGAAGAAGATGTTGTTAATGAACAATCCACACGTGTGTCATCATCATTCTATGTACTACTGCGTGCTACACCCAACCCAATTATTCTCTAACACCCACGTGTATAGGCCCGGCCCATCTATCTCATGCTCTCTCTCTCTCTCTCTCTCTCTTGGTAAAAAAGTAAGAGAACAAATTCATGTGTGGGCCAGAAGAAACCCATGTAGAACATCAAATCTTCTTTAATCTTTTATTTTTAGATTCTTTAAAACTATGCTAATGATTATTATATTGAACTATTTTGAATAAATTCAAACTTATCTTTTAGAATTTGAAATATTTTCTTTGTAAAATATTCCCTATATAAACACCTCTTATATCTTAATTTATGCTTATTTAAGCAATTAGCTCAGTTAGGAAGTAATTAATATCTATACTTTTACCTAGTCCGGTTTTGATCAGTGCCCACTGATATAACTTACATCAGTACATTGCATATTGTATATGGGCCACTGATTATGAAGAAGCACTGACAAGTGCATACACACGAGTCAAAGCATATAAATCTAGTGGTCCACATGCAACACTTATGTAAATTATATCGGTGCACACTGACTTGAAAATTTCTACTTTTACCAAAATACCAAAATATCACTGATATTTCTAAATTTTAAAAAATCGATATCTAATACATCATAGAATATCCCGAATATCACTGATATTTTAAGTAAATTGACGATATTTCTGATAATTTCACTGAAATATCCAAAGATTTGAATCCTTAATATTTACAATATATTCGATATTTACTTCCTTGCTATAATCTCAATGAAAAATGAACCAAACCTTGAACATATCAACTAGTTCAGCCCATAAAGATTCTTGTTATGTAAAAAATCTTGAGATCCAATACATTAAGAGTGTTTGACTTAAAATTTAATTACTAAAATAATAATAATAATAATAATGATAATAATTTTTAATGTATATTGAAAAGGTGAAAGCACTAGATGAAGTAAATTCATACATGGAACTCATTAACTTATTTCATTTTCAGCATAGCATAAGATTCTCAGCATTCAATGATTACATGATCTGATAAAATCCACAAAGCTAATATCATGTCATATATGCACTGTCTAATTGGCTCAATCAAATCTATTCTAGACAAATACAACTTCTACAAGCTTGCCCTTACATGATTATGCTACCTGATTGTATTTCCACTTTACATCAGTAATTCCTTCAAGCTAAACTAGACCAAGGATCGATATTTTACCTCTACAATATTTATACAATAAATTAACTAAAATTTAGCTAATTACCGGTTCACTTTACAAAAATCTAGTCTCTAGTCCTTGGTCGATGTGTATCAAAACATTTCGATGACACATCGTCAAAGTGTATCAAAAGATTTGAATTTTACATTCAACCTTACAAGTGCACGAGTCAAGAGACTAGTATAGTGTGTAAGCAAGGGTATCGTTCCGTAAGGAGGTGGAATCCGTCAACTATCGCTAGCTTAGCTTATTTGGAAAATACGAATTGAGGTGTGTGTGTCAGTGTGTGTGTGTGTGCGCATTAAATGTAAATATTGCAATGAAAAGATAAATTTTAATTACCGTATTTCATTTCAACGCTCTAATAATGTTATTAACGGATCTGATCAAACTCTTATTTAACTTGTGATGGTTAAAAAATTTTTCAACATTAATTTGAATGCACCCCACATCATCCAATCAATGAGCTGCTACTTGCTACTAATTATGATTTTAAAATCAATTTCAAAACTTCAATTGTAAAACATAACATTTATCAGTCACACAGACCGAACTCTAATCTAACTTGTAAAACGTTCGAAAAAAAAATTATACCATGTACACGACTCAATCAAAAAACAATCCTAATTAAACTTAAAATATCAGAAATGACAACACCAACATCCGATCTAGTCCAAAGCGGAACCTGATTATCAAAACCCACAATTTAAACTCATCGAAACCTAATATTCAAAAATAATTGAACAAGCTCATCTTCATCTTCATTATCGTCCTCCCCAAAGTCATTAGCATCATTGAACTCCCATTCAAACTCGGAATCATAATCAAAATCATAATCGGGCTCAATAAAAATAGTGGGCTGAAATGACTCTTCATGTGTGCCACGAGCTCATCCAATGAGCGGAAAATAACACTTTTGTCCACACACATTAATTAATGCATCGCGCTGTCCGCAAGCTACATGCAATTCGTTACCGGTATATAACATAGCAACTTTCGATCAGCTTGTCCAAAAGTAGAAATTGGCTATGCAGTGGGACCTGGTTGTCCATGTTCAAAGTCTGGTAAGTCACTTGATAGAACAACAACCGACGAACTGAAGCCAAGAAGAGCAAAAGGACTTGCAGCCTACGCATTGAAGCCAAGTGGTCCACCTGCAATTTTTATCATAACAATGTCATAATGTATAGGTACAAGCACTACTATTATATCAAATGCTTATAAAAAGACCTAATTTGTAACAAATCAAACAACCAATCATATGCATATAAAAAACTCACTAGGAAAACTGAAAGACCTAATTTACAATAAATCAGACAACCAATCATATTCATATAAGAAACTCACTAGGAAAACTGAACGATGATGCCCCAAAGGCAAAGGTGCTTGTTGCACGAAAAACACGACTAGGAGTGATAGTTGTACCAAATATAGACGGACTTGATTGTTTAGAGGTTGGTGTATGAGCAGCAAAACTTGATCGAGCAGCAGCTCATGCACTTAAAATTGCACCATCAGACTGACCAGGAAGTGGTCCACCTACAATTTTAATTTTTTGAATTATACCTCCAATTTAATATCATGATAAGCCAATGTCATTATGTACATGTACAAACACAAGTATATCAAATGCCTATAAAATGACCTGATTTACAACAAATCATATGCATATAAGAAACTCACCATAATTTGATTGTCCAATTGCTGGAAAAATGAATGAGGATGTACTAGATGATACTCCAAAAGAGGGTGAAGCTCCAAAGGCAATGATGCTTGCAATGATAGCACTTGCACCAAATGCAGCAATGCTATTTGTTTGTCTTAAAAGAGGTAATCCACTGAAACCAAGAAGTGGCCCACATGCAATGTGAAGCCAACATCAATGTCATAATGTATCATATCAAATGCTTATAAAAAGACATCATTTACAACAAATTAGACAACCAATCATATGCATATATGAAACTCACCAGAAATCGATTGGCTAAATGTTGGAAAACTAAACGATGAGAGAGGTACAGATGATGCCCCAAAAGCGGGTGTACTGGAAGCCCTAAAAGCGGGTGTGCTTGATAGATCAGCCCAAGGGATGAAGCCAACAAAGACCGATCGAGAATCCACTTCCTCTCGATTTAGTTGGGATGAACCTCCAGCAGCATGATCTGGTTGCAAACGAGAAACCAATATGAAGGAAAAAATGAGAGAAAGATATCAAGAGACAAACATCCATGATATTGATTGTTACTCTTAATTAGTATTTGGATTTATCAAAAACAAAAGATGCATCAAGCAATTGGCCTAAAACGAAAATCATATAAGAGTTATTAGAATCATAGAATACCATTTACCATAAAAACAGAGAGTTATTTATTGTGCTCTTGCTTGAGCTGCCAAAAAAGATAAGATAAAAAGGATATGAAAATGTATTCAACATCTCATTCCTAACAAAAAGTTGATCAAACATGACTATCAAGGTGCAACTATGCAAGTAATCCAAATTCCAAAATTTGTGAGCCGATATTGACATTTTACCGAGTGATAGATAACACATTAGCTACGCATTCAACTGTGTCCCCTTCTTATATGACTAACCAACTTTAACAACTTTGTCAAAATCACATTAAAAATCTATATGAAATTATAAATTTTCTATACATTTTTTTACAATAGACGTAATATAATATAACAATAGAGTTAATGAGCCAATTGAAATTTGCATATTACTTTGTTTTGAAAGGCCACTAAATTAACATCTAATGATCAAAATCAAAATCAATATCAATATCAACATCATTGTAAAATTGTTGAATTATAACAAAATATTATAGTGAAAACAAAATATTACAGTGAAATCTGGCCCTAAACAGGACGGAAAATCTCAAATGCACATAGAAATATATATTAGTAAATATCAAGTAATTTGTATATAATAAAATACATAAAAAGTAAAAGATCCGGTAAAGAAAAGCCATGAAAAAGGAGAAACCATGTAGAGGATTCATCTTCTTTTCAACATTGGCCTGCATATCTCTAAGAGCGGCAGCTTCGTTTTCCAACTCCTGAAACCCAGCTGCTTCGTCTTCCATCTCCTGATACCTTTTCTTCATGTTCCCGAGTTAGTTCTATAATATAATTAGTACATATAGATACAGTTAAAACTTACAACAAAACCCTAAATTGAAAACAGGTATATAATTGTTGGTTAAAATGTAAAATAAATATCAAAGGAGAGAAACATTACGACTTCGTTGTTCTCTGTCCCTGTCATGTATGCGTCTTCTCCTTCTATCATTGGACTCTTCTTCGCTACTGCCAAATGTGTTCCAAAAGCGGGTGTACTGAAAGCCCCAAAAGTGGGTGTGCTCAAATCCCCAAAAGCAGAGAATTGGGTGCTTGAAGTCCCAAAGGCTCCCCCAGATCTAAAAGCATCCTCCTGTGGCTCACCCTCAAACCCAACCAATGCCAAAGCATGTTTATAATCAGTCCTATCTGGGTCAACCCGCTCCTTGTTGGATGAAGTGGATGCTTGCCCAAAGATGGATGGTGCAACTTTTGTTTTTTTGTTTTGTGTCAACGCACTAATAAAGTTATATCAGTACGCACTGATTTGAATATTTTTGTATATATATATATATATTCAAATATATTATTTTAATATTTTTTATTTGAAATGATTTGATTTTTTATTTAAATGCTATTTTATTTTAGGGTAGTGTTAACTACTATCCTAATTTATTTATGTAAATGGAAAGAAAAGCATCATTTATCACTGTACTTATTGTCTTGTTACAATAAATATTGCCTTTTATTTTCTTTTATAGAAATAAAATAGTTGTTATTATGCGGTTAAACTACCCTTTATTTTAAGTTGAATTTTTGTCTTTTAATTTTAAATTTAGTCAAACTGCAGAATACTATCCTGCTTAGTTTTGAAAAATTAAATAATAATTTTTAATGTATATTGAAAAAGTGAAAGCATTAGATGAAGTAAATTCATACATGGAACTCATTAACTTATTTCATTTTCAGCATAGCATAAGATTCTCAGCATTTAATGATTACATGATCGGATAAAATCCATAATGCTAATATCATGTCATGTATGCTCTGTCTAATCGGCTCAATCAAATCTATTCTAGACAAATACAACTTCTACAAGCTTGCCCATACATGATTATGCTACCTGATTGTGTTTCCACTTTACATCAGTAATTCCTTCAAGCTAAACTAGAACAAAGATCGATATTTTACCTCTACAATATTTATACAATAAATTAACTAAAATTTAGCTAATTACCGGTTCACTTTACATAAATCTAGTCTCTAGTCCTTGGTCGATTTGAACGATACAATGATGTTGGATTTTTTCTCCCATTCTCAGATCAAAGAAATCAGTCCATAGTAAAGATACAAATATATTGTGGCTGGGTCGATCGAGGCCTGGTGGTGCTATTGCTGCGGTAATCAGAATTGTAACCTCTCCCAAAATTTAGCTACTTGCCTATAATGCTGCTAGAGCATTTGCCGAAAGCTGCTTTCGCCTAAAAAAGCTGCACTCACAAGAAGCTTGTTCCCAGAGAAAGGTCATTTAAATTTGTAATAATTTGAGATCGAGTTGTTCCAATCTGGTTAGCAATTTCAAGCTGTTCCTCCAACGGTAGCATCTCGTAACTGCAAAAAGGAAACCATGTAGATTTAATAAGATTATTGGATATATAATTTTCATCCTACATCATTTTTGGCAGCATAACAGTTTGAACTTTAAGAGTCCACTACAAGGGAATCTATTGCTTTTGTTGAGAACTAAAGCAACCATACAATGAAAAACGGACAAATTGATAAGTGCCAGATAGTTCTAATTTTTGCAGCAAGTCTTAATATTGTCGGCCCAGTCAGGAACTCTACAACTAATCGGGGCAGTGAATGAGACAGTCATATTCTATTGAGGATATTGATCTAGACAACACCTCAATTGCATGATTTCAGCTCTTCAATACGAACCATTGCTTTGAATGGTAGGGCAATTTTGAAAGAGGAGCAAAATTGTGTGTTAATTAATCTATGACACCTGTTTCGTATTGGGAAAAGCTTAATTTTGCATCATGCTTGGCTTTATAACGTCACTTTCAAATGAATGGCTGGGAAGAGTGAGTGTAAAACAAGATAAGAAAAAATATGAGAGAATTAAACTTGAAATAGGTAGAGGATCTAGCAACTGAGATCTTGGGATGATGGAGACACTCACAAGTAGTGGGAGGCTTTTTCTAGAGTTCTCAGAATTTTAAAACCTGATATATTGTTGGGGTCTCCAAATATATAATGGACCAGACAAGATCTTGTAATGTGGTCAAGTTTTTAAACCTTGACTGTATATTTAATATTGCTAGTAAGAAAATGGAACTTACTGGCCAAGCAGCTCACAGTCAACGATGCTGTCGGGGCCAGGCCGGTGAGCCTTTCCATTTGATTGGAACTGGCGAAAAGATCTTGGATTTAAGCCAGCCACATGAGGAACAGCGTCAACAAGTTTTTTCTGTAGGGATTGCAACCTACGAAATGTGAGTTCATCAAGGGGTGCAATACACCCAAGGCTGCCATCCAGGGTACCAAACAATAAAGCGTAACGATTGGTTTTATCAGACACTTGAGCACCACTAGTGCGATCAGATGCAGTAGAAAGCATCTGCAACCGCAAGAATTTAGTCACATGGGCACCAACATGAAATTCAGCCCTTGAAAGAAGCTTTTGTCCCTTCCAACTCTCAGACATCTTCGGCGCATAATAGAAAATCTGTATCAACACATTAAGAAATTCAAAAAAGTAAACCAATATTACTGTTTTCTCTAACTGCACGAAACAAATGAGTTTGAACAAGTACAGTATTAGAACAATTAGAGGAATATATTATGTTCTACGATTGTTGACTAAATGAGGTTGAAATCAATCAATTACACAAATAATGAAGCATCTAACCTGAATGTTCTTTTGATCATCTGAAACCATAAGACTTAGTGTACTTCCATCTATCAAAAACTCTGTTGCAAAACAATCAAGTGACCCAAAATCTTTGGCCAATAAGCTAAGTTGAGCTCCCTGTTCCTTCCAACTAAGAAAGTATATGCTTTTATGAGCATCACCAATGAGGATAAAACTTTTGACCTGTAACAACATTTACAGGTTTCGATAAAGTAGATGTAAACATTATTAGAAAAAAATGTATTAACAAAAACATAAATCACACCAATACAAGTAAATAACATTTAATTAAAAAGAAATATGCATTTTAAGAAGGGAGAGAATGGATTACATAAAAGCTTCAAGTAAATAGAAGATGCAGTGCCACTGGGACCCACTGACCCAGACATGTCAGTTGGTGGATAAATATAAATAAAATGCCAACAAGCTAAATCATCAGAACAAAAATAAAACATTTACTATAAATGAATTAGCATAGTGAGCAAAAATATTAGTCAAAGACTATGTTACCTAGAACAAGTACTTTAACACGAATGTGATTAAAGTTTAGCAAGTTAAAATTGGTAGAACTATAAACATAACCATATGAATACATGCATTCAACTGATACTAATTGTGCACTGTGGGTTTGCGTGAGAGGGTGAGAGAGAGAACAAGCAATGATCACATACAACAGCCAGGAGGATAATCTGCATCTGTCAACTTATGAAGTATTGCTTATTTTGCTCCTATAAAGAGAATTTCAATTTCCCATCATAACATAATACATTCCATACCTTTCTATCCAGACCCAATTGCAACCATGAGTATCTTTATACTGATAACCACTACAAAAAATTTCTACGATGCCCCCTATGGAGTTCAAGACAAAAAAACATGACAAATAGATAACAACAATATGATGCCGATGCCGATGAATGGAAAGTTTTGTTAAAAACCACTACAGAGATTTAAATCAAAGAACCACAAATTCATGAACTGATAACTGTTTTCCTTTTCATTTTAAAAGTATTTAGTAAAAAGTAGGTGCTAAGGAGGCGAACTTACGATATTTAGGCTCACAACATATAATGGTGGAGCATCATAAAAGGCAATGCCATTCAACTCGGTACCAGTCCACTTGTGTAAAATAATTTTTGGACCAGAAGCAATCAACAGATGACCTTGAAGAGAGGCTAAAGCAGATATAGCACCCTTCAATTCCTTTGAATAAACTTCGGTTACCTAAAAGGGTTACGATTGTATTAATAGTATAAAACTTGGCTGTTGGAATAATATAAAAAAGGGTTTGAGAAACAAAAACAAAAACAAATTCTTCACTGGTTAAGTAAAAGGTAATTAAGTGTGAAACAAAATAGAATTTGATCTATAAAACAAAAGGCCATATGAGTCCAAAAAGTACCAAATTTTGTGGATTATCGCTATTTTTTCCAACAGAAAACAAAAGGACACGACCCCTTGCTGCCACATCCTCCCCTTGCACATAAGCAGTCCCAATGGCCAAAAGCGTTTCATTCTCTTTCGTGGTCGTATTCTGAAATGAAAGAAAAAACCGGGGAATATCAAACTTCAATCCAGAAATAACAATGATAGATAACACGGAGTCCTGCCATCACACAATAACTCATAACTTTCCTCTATATTTTTTGTTCTCATGGTGAAAATATGTGCTGTATATGTATCATTTACAAAATTTTAACTCGCTGTAATCTACTAGCAACGCTGTCATTCCAATCTAAATGACATTGGTAAATATTCAGTCTAGTAATAAAGACCGTTTCCATAGGTGGCATTGTTTAAGGCACCAAACTGTTAGGCCAAAAACAATAGATATGGTTCTGCAATTTTCAGCAAATTTGAGTTTGAATTTAACAAACTACAAGGCTTCAAACTTAAAACCTAGCTAAAAGAAATGACAGAAACCAAAAATTATCAAATTGGAATTTTATTCACCCCATTCTGCCTTCAAACTCACTATTATTCCTAAAACCCTAAATCAACTTAGAATCTTCATCCTATTACTTAAAAAAAAAAAAAAATGGAAAAGGAAAAGGAAAAAGAAAAGAAAAGCCCAGCCTCATTCACTTACACTGTAATTAAATCATAAGTAGCCAACCTCAGTCAGCCCAACATAATAGAACATTGAAAGCCTAATCCCTAAGTTTAACCCCTTAAGACCCTTTTTGAGGTCTTCTGCACATCTAAGATTCCTTTGGTAGATCTTAATTGCATCAACTGGTTTCTCTGTTCATGTCATTCTAGGACTTTACCGTATTGTTGAAAATTATTTCTTACATTTCAAAGTTAACAATGAAACACTAACAATAGCAAAAATGAATTTGAAATATAAAGTACGGATGTGTTAGTAGCTGTCTCTAAAGAATGTTACGTTTTATCATTACCTCTCCACCATTCATTCATTCCACCTCTCTCCAAGAAACATTAGAAAGGAAGGTCAAGACTATCAATCCAGAAAAACAATTTGAATGATGAAAGAGTGAACTTACAAATAAAGTGACGACTCGCACAGTAAGAGCATTTTCAGAATTTTGCATTGGGATTGTAGCCTTAGTTTGCCAAGGACCACCATTCCTGTCAGGTTCTAGAATACGGACCTCAAATTCATCCACAGTATAAGTTCGATGGAGTTCAGCAGAACTCAGATTATGATTATCAATCTGATGGCCAACTTCTTGATCAATCAGTGTTGAAAGAACTTGATTCAGTGGCTTCTGGACCTACAAAAAATATATAGCACATAATTACTGCTCAGAGTACTTTCCAGGGGGAAAGTGATAAAGAATTATATGAAGCCTTATAACTCTAAGGCCATAAATTTTAAATTGGATCTCTTTTCCACAGAAGGATTATCTTAGCACACTATTGTCCAAACTTTTACAAGTAACGAACAAGTTTGATAACTTTTGGTGATGTAAGAAGTGACATTATGCATCTTAACTAAATTATAAAACTGAAGGTCAATCAAAGACATAGATTAAAAAGAATAAATAACAAAATTCCAGCCCCTATTTGAAATCCAAATGCAATATATTGTGAATCAGACAATATGTCAAATCATGGACAGCAAATACTAGATAAAGAAGGCAGCAATCACCATTAACATTTTATCCAGAAGGTACAAGACATCTGTAAGATAAATGACAAAGGCTCTGTTAAAGCAAGAAAACAATTTATAGACTATTGCACTTAGATGATGCTAAGGTGATATGTAGCTTAGAAAGAACAAATGAACATATCATATCAGAATACACAGAAGATAATTAAATTAAACAATTTGCAAGCATAAGTCAGGATCCAAAAAAGAAAAAGAAAGCTTATAAACCACATTAGTTTGCATAAGCCACGTTTTAACCATGATTTGTGCCTGAAAGAATAAAAGCTAAAAAGGAAGAGGAGTATACTCACTGGAACTGAAACTATTAGTGGGTACAAGTTCTTCTCGGCAAAGTACGTGACTTGATGTGGAGTGCCTTTCAATGGAATCTAACCAAATCCAAGAGTTTCAAATGCCAAAACTATAAGCAAAAATTATTTTGATTTCATATGTAAAAGAGCTGTTAACAAGAATAAGAGAAGGACCATACTTTCTGCACCGGCCAATAGTTGTCATAGGTTGTTACAGATGGCAATTGGCAGATCTTCAAAATACCCTAGAAATTTGGAACACAAATAATTTTTAAGCAATAATGCATAAGCCTTTTGTCCCCAAAAGTAGGAAAAAACCAAAAAATTATGTAAATGTCAAGATCTGACCTGGGATGTAACATAAATAAGCCCATGATTACAATTCACATTGTGGAGAACAGTAAAGGCAACAATGGATCCATCACATAGCTGCAAAAATACACCCATAGAGGGAATTCAATGAGAAAGAAGCACACTTGCTTAAATTTAATGAAATATGATCACTAAGAACAATTTTTTGTTGGCAAATTATCAGTAATTCAATAATGATTTTAATTATGTGATCTTCACCAAAACATTGCAAGGAGAACAGCACAATTTGACATTCTTAATATTGTCGGGATTAAGTACAGAACATTGTATTAACCAAGCATGGCTACAACAAAAGAAATTAAGAAAAACATAAACTCTGGACAGCCTGGAAAGGAAAGGAAAAGACACTATTGGACATTAAAGGTCCGAGATACAAGAGCATATTAAACAAAATGGAACAGCTATTCATCAATATTAAGTCATGTCATAATAATATGTTAGTATTGTCTCAAACTTCTCTCAGCATCTAAATGTGACCAATGATTGACCCAATTCAAAAATTTATAAAAAAGTTAATAACAAGATAAGTTTAATGAAAGGGAAAACCATTTCTCTTTTTTTTTTTTTTTTTTGAGAAGCAAAAGAAAAATTTATTGAAGAAAAAGAAAAAAAGTGAGCCAGAAGTTGACAAATCAGGAGAAACCAGAACAAAAAAGAACTTTTGCGAGGTTAACCAAGCGAAAAATTTCTAATGAGTATCCATCTCTCTATTAGTCTGCGTGGTATGAACAAAAGATCTAAAAGAACACCATTAAGCTACAACTCCATCCCAATGTTAGTTAATAAAGAAGGATGTCTTTTCAAAATCTTTTGAAACCATTCTATAAACACTGGTCAAAGTATAAATTAATGAGAAAGAAGATATAAATAAGATATCAAAAAATTATGAAAAGGAACAAGGATACCAACTATTAAAAAAATACTTGTTTTAAATACTTTGGAGATACAATTAAAGACCAAAAAGAAAAAAAAAAATGAAGTACTCGAAAATTATAAATTGAAAAACAACACTCAAAAATTAATAATCAACGAATATTTATCTAAGAAGAAGAATCAAATTAGATCATCATGTTAACTTTCAATGAAAAACTAAAACAAATATAATAATATAGGCTCCACTGGACTATTTCATCTGGTTAAATTGAAAGCTATGTTTCTGACCTGTGGATGAACTCGAAGGCGCTCTCTAAATACCATAAACCAAGCTGGTCTTGACCCAGAAAGAAAAAACCCTTGATAACCACTAATATTTTTGAAAATGGTAATTCTTTGGCATGGTACTCCATCCGTTGCCTCCTCCTTAATGTATGTGTCCAGTGGGATACGGACAAATCTAAGATTCCTAAGCCTAGAAGCACTAACATTTGTTACACTGACAGAACCTTGTGTAGAAAAAGAATCCTCAATTTTAGTAGTCTCTGGGCCTTCAAATAGGTAAGCATGGTAACAAAGAATTGTCCCATCGGTCAATATCCCAAAAAGGAAAGGGCGACTATGATGTCCAGACCATCTTTGCATGGCCAACTCAACAACCTTCATGTTCTGAATATTTTCTTTTCTGCCTTGGCCAGTCACTTCTTCAGAACTTCTGTTAATATCTGTCTGCGAATCTTTTAGATCCCTCACATAGGTATCAACAAGGTGAGTTCTTCCGGATGCAAATTTATCCACAGTAAAAACACAATTAAAGTTTGGCACATCAAATATTTCCATGGCACCACTCTCATAACAAACGACACAATATATATCTCCCTGATCAAGTGGCCCACCGTCAGCACCGTCAATGGCCTCCCCAACACCAGTAGAAAGCCAAGCATCAGTACTTGTCTTCCGGAGCCATGGCTCTGGTCCTTTATCATGATAGAGTGTACAGGCAGATATAGGCTTCTTAGAGCTTTCAACAGCAGCAGGAGTCTGTATAGAAACAGTGCAAGTAGAAGGATCTGTAATTCAAAGTTCAAGAAGAAACTGGTTAAAAGTCCCAACAAGAAAAAAACTAAGAAAAGGTAAAAGAACATGAAGATGCCACACATGTTCATCACAGAGACCCATACTTTGCCTCTGAGAGTGACACAGAATAAACAAACTAATTATTTTTGAGATATTGTTGCTATATTAGGATTAGGATTTAATTAGCAGTTTCCTATTATCTTGGGATTTTAGGGATGATGCAGTTGCAGAATTACTCATTTGAGTTGAATTTGGTTTTATTTTTCCTGTTTAAGTCAAATTCCTTCTCTAGTTGATAAATAGCTTAAGTTGTCTATAAATAGGCCCTTTGTTATTTCTTTTAAGAAGAGATGATCACTTGAATAGAAATTGATATTGAGTTCTCCTTTTCTCTTTTTCCTCTGATTTTCTTCTCTATTTTTCTTTCTTCTGAGTTTTTCTCATTCTGCTATGGTTTCTCTTGCCAATTATATTTCTCTCCTTTATTTTATCTCTCTTTCACGTCTTACATCAGTGTGTGAATTTCCCCAACAGCCATGTATTAGCTAGTGAGGATCAACAGTCCTTATCCAGTGATGGCTAAGCCAAACAATTCACTCAATGTTCAAAACTTCAAACTTACAAACTGTCCAAATTGCCAATAGGGCAGGTATGACTTCCCAATAACTATTCTGGTAACTAATTTATAGTTATAGACTTATAGTAAGATAACTATTAGAAGAAAACACTGAGTTCACCAAGTGCAGTCTCCCTCCATTTAGCATGCCAAAGTTGCTTTACTAAGAATTTTGAGAAACAACCATGTAAATGAGTAAATAACTTTACAAAAGATAACATTTACAGACATTCTTGTGTTATATCCATGCACAAACTATGTCAATCAGCTTAAAAAGGAAAAATTACACGTTAAGAAGATCACACACTCGAAATTACTTACAGATGTCAAAAGCTTAATCATGAAAAGGGCATACCTCCAATAAGAAGCCGAATACTTCCATCAGTCATTCTCAGCAACACGAATGGATCAGCAATAGAAACAGACAACACAGTGGAATTATCAGAACCAGAACTAGATTCAGCATTTGAAGTTGCAAAGCTTAAATCTTGAGTCATAAAAGAACCATCAAGAATTCGAGCACCACGTTCGAAGACCTGGACAACTCGACGCCTAAAGAAGAGAGAAATAAGCATGGAGAAGAAAATTCAAAATTCTGTTATCCTCTAACAATTTACAGAAACTAATAGAACGTGCAACCACTATATAAATTAAATTATGATAGCACCTGAAAAACCTCATAACAACTTAAAAAATCCACAGCAGGGTACACAACCGATGAAAAGTTGATTTTCTAAGTGGAAAGCCACATATGGAACAGAATTTTCTATTCATCTAATGACAACAAAAATAGACCATGAGACAAACAATGTGGAAAAACAACTATTCAGTTTTTCTTAAGAAAAGCCATGAAAACATTCTTCGATCATTTTTCATATTCAATTGAAATATCACCAAGGATGTTCATGGGGAAATGGGGATGGGGGATGTTCACTAGGGATGTTCGGGTTAGGGCAAGTAATTTGGGGTTTTCTCTTTCAATTGTGTTCTATGTTTTCATGAAGGAAAATAGTTTGTTTAGGGGCATTTTTTTAATTTTTGTTCTGCTGCTGGGGGCACATTTGCAATTCGACCCCTCTAATAGGGAAATTTTGCTAAAATCCCTTTATTTTTTATCCTTTTTAGTCAAAATTTCCACATAAACTTAAGATGACATGCCAATTAACTATAAAGATAGTACACAAATGCACTTAAGAATTAAATTGTAAGGGTAAAATTGAGGAGGAAAAAAGGATCAACAGGCTATGTCAATTAATACAATATCCTCCCCTCCACCTCCTCACAATTTTCTAGCCGAATAAACTAAAATTAAAACTTAAATAACACTATTAGTTGACAATTAGAAACAATAGAAATAATTCGAAGTGACCGGAAACAAGGAAACTTTTCCATAGAATAATATAATCACAGTAATGATATTAGTTATTTGCTCACCTTCCAAACAAATTCCCAGCAGCAATAGTTCTTCCTTGCACATAATAGTCTACACTTTCAGTGACCTCCGTCAAAAGATCAGCTGTTTCAAGTACCTAGAAAGAAAGCAATCGTCACATGAAGTCAAATTTGCAACCCCAACTGATTAAATCCACAGCACCTAAAAAACATCGTCTTTACTTTTAAAATCTGCAGCAGAGTCTAAAACCGATGAAAAACTGATATTCTAAGTTGAGGCTCACAATTGGTTTTTGTTACCTTAAAACTATGCCAAAATAATATAAATACAATATCCATCAAAAGGATGTAGCTCTACTAACATAAAATCTATAAGTTTTACAAACATCTTCAACTTCAATTCAACAACAACCAAAAAATGAAAAAGAAGAAGAAGAAGAATAAGTTAGCATACCATTGTTCGAGCCTCCAAACTTATAATTAAATATGCATGATACTCATCATCATAGCCAGCCGTTCTAGAAGAATCAGCATTATGACGTGTGCTCTTGTGGTAGACAGTCCAAATTCCTTTGCAACCTGGCAGTTCAACCTGCAGATTGAAATGTTAATATACGAAGATAGGGGAACATAACCACACTTGTAGGACTCTCGGTGCTTTTATAGGTTAACAGTACGGATATCAATAAAATGAAATGAAATGGCAATGGGTTCGGTACAGTTATCCCATCTCCTGGAACCACCATATCAGATAAGTGACATTCCCAAATCACACCATGTCAAATTAGAAGAGGGAGGCAGAAGGGAAATAAAATTTTAGAACAATAGGTCATGAGTCATGACCCCGTTCAGGTAGCCATGCATGGAAATTTTTACTAAAAGATATCTCTTAATTAGAAAATAAAGTAAGCAAAGCAATCTTATATCAGCCACTAACAACGAAGTATTACACGTGGCAATGTCTGGGCAATGAATATGATCACAAACACAAGATGTGATGAAAATGATGAATGGTAATGGGTGTGAGAATTGCTCAGAGTCACCCAGTGCATTGTATCTTGGAAGCGATTAAATCTTATTATGTACAATAATACTTCAAATAAAAGAGAGACTGAACACAAACCTCAGTAATCATTTCTGGGCGAATTGACTGTCGAAGTACACAGAGAGCGCCATTCTTTCCATGACCAGAACAGCACACCTAATTAAAATTACACAAGACACATGATGTATCAGTTATAGAACAATAGCACCAGTGGACCCAAAGCAGTCCCATCCATATAAAATGAGCACCAGAAAGCAATCTATGTTCTTCAACTGTGAATAATGGTCCTATAAACTATAAATCATAAATTATAAAATGAAAATAAAACTATAAACTGAAATGATAGCCTAAGTAAAAGGAAGACTAAGCAGTCTTAAGTAAATAGTAGAACCAAAACAAGCAGAAAGATATCAAGAAAACAAGTTCAAAGTTGAAGCTTGTAATACATCATTCTTGTACATGTCTTTTATCTAATGTTGCAGATCCAAAAAAGTTGCAACTGAATTTTCAAAACTAACCAGTTCATAATTACTTTGTTTGGAAATTCCAGTTGCACTTGCATCAGCATTTATCCTCAAGCCATAAGAGAAGTCCTTCAAAGGTCCAATGTTAACCAACGAATCCCTCACTGCAAATGAGAAAGTTTTCTGGATGCATGCAAGAAGAAAATAACATTATCAAGGAAAAGATAATGAAAAGAAAATACAATTAGTAGAAAACAGATCCCACGGATGTAATATGCTTTAAGAAATAAAGTATCCACTTAATGATAAATGACGATATGTGCAACTAAAGGTGGAGAGTAGATATGATTTCTTAGCACCCGATAAGAGGTCTCAAGAAAAACAAGCAATTTCTCAAACCAACTAGAAATGAAAATTTCTGAACAATCACCATTATTCAAGTTTCTACAAAATAAAACAATAAAGCAGCAATAAAGGTCAAGACAGTATCTACGGCATGCCAAAAATATAAAATCAACAAAAAGAGGTATATATAACTATTAATTACGAAGAGGCTGCACTAAACTTACTGACGAAAGGTTCATAAACACTTTTGTACTTAGAACAAATGATTGTGAAATGAAAACTGCATATTTTGATAAAAACATCTTATTTGAATAGGGAGAGACGAGCTTATGAATATTGCTGCTGCTAACTTGTGCAAGAGTGTATAAGCAGTAAAGTCTTCTCTTAGATTAGAATCTTACAGCCACATTGTTAATTCTGAGCATTAAATTTTAATTAAAAGAAACTAAGTATTATTTTGGTTAAGCTCAATCTCCTCCACTTCCCTGAAGAGGATGCTCTAATTCCCTCAAAATTTCACAACTTCTGATGGGTAAAACCTGAAGCAGAAAAATTACTGCAGAAAGATCTTGGGGCTTTCCTAAAATAGAGAACGGTACAAACCTGTGCTGATTCCGTGTTATTTGGAGCTGAACCAAATAAGGAAAGCTCCTCACCACTAGCCATATCTTGCAAGGCATCAGAAGAAGACTGTCGCAGTCGCTTTGCTGAAGGGGTATCACCTTCAGTGTCTCCATACTGAAAACAGTTAGAGTACCAGAAAATTTTATCCTTATTAACTTCTGAAAATTCGTAAAATGAAAACAAAAACAAAACAGAAAGACTAATGAAAATTTATTCTGAAATTCCAATGAAATGCAAGAATTGTTGGAAACAACACAATGGAATTTGTTGTTGAAGAGAAATATAGAGAAACTAAGTTTATTTCACTTAACTTTCTCCGTAGAAGAGTACAACAATATATACATAGACAGTAGGTAACAACCTACCTTGAAACTAGGAGACTAAACTAGTTTAAACGAAAGATAGGAAAACAGAAACTATTCTCAAGACGAGAGTTAAGTAACAATCTACTTGACTCCTCTTTATTTAAACAGACTAATCAAAACAGAATTCCATTCTGTTAACAAACTCCAACAGTTGTGGTGTGCATAGGTATGTCAATTGAAAATTTAAGACAACAAGGTAAACTACACAAACAAGGATGGACGAAAGTTAAAATGTCAAAAACAAATAACAGTTGAAGAGAGATTATAAAAGCCTGAAACACCATTAACTTCAAATTTTATCACACTAAGTAGCAAAGAGGAATTGATGAATTCCACACACCTCTTCCTGCAAACCAGATGACAACATTGAGGCTGCTGATCGACAAGCAAATTGCACAAGTAAACTGTCACCCAGTTGACTAGCCAAGAAAAATAATGACTCTCCAACCATGGTGATGTCCTGAAAAAAATTCAGTGAATTATCAGAACACAACCATTGTAAGAACCAGAACCAATTTAGCGTTAAAAAGTAGCATGAAAGGTCCAATAGATGCCACTAACCGAAGTAAGTACTGAAGGATTAGACTTGGAAAGGTCAAGTCTCTGCACAACCCTTCAAAAGAGAAAAGAAACAAATAATGCAAGCTATAAACAATGAATAGTGGTATCCATTTAAAAAGAATCAAATCAATAAAGATGCACCCACGAAAAGTGAGAATGGGAATATTCTTTCACAGTTTAGTCATGTTATAGGACTACTTTCAGCAGAGAATTAAGAAATCATTAGATATAAATTTCTTCTATTATCTATTTATAATTTGAAATTAAAAGGATTTCAGTAAGGAGTTTAAAAATAATATTGAAATTATTCACATTGTCTTAAAAGTGCAACAATTTATGTCATGAATAACTAAAGAATGAAGACACTGATTAAAGAAAAAAGAAGTTCCAACTTTTTGCCAGTTACAGGCTCTTCAATGCTCATCAAGCAAAAAGAATATTGGCTTATGTGATATATCAAACATAAGCATGCTCCTGCTGCAAAATTTATCAATATCCTCAATTAAATGTTAAATCTGCATCACTGCATATTAACTACCGATCAATACTGTGTCTCATCACCCATGTTGCTTTGTACTATAATTGTGACCCGTCACTACTTAAAAGGTCATCTTGTGAAGTTAAAGCTCTTAAACAACACCCAAAGGGTTATTAACGAAGGAAACCTAGAATAGCCAATACCCTAAGGCTAAAAGTTGATATGCATCATCTCAGAATGAATAATAACAGAGAAAATTTTATTTCCACTCTTTTTATTGCTTCCTGAAAATATCGTACTGAAGTGTTATATCCCAGATGTGCTACAAAGTTTTAAATGATACGAGTAATGTTCATATATCCTTTGGCATAAAGAAATAAAATATAAATAGAAATTCAAATTTAGAAATGGGGGGAGATACCTACCGCCCATCATAAACAAGTGTCAGAAGCAGTAGCTCCCCAGTTTTTGTTGACAGCAATGCCACGTCATTTAGCAACCAAGTTGCATTGGCAGCATCAAGTTCCACACTGAAACTTGCTCTTGGAAGTTCTTGACTGAAATGCAATCAATAAATACAAGAATGAATAAAACTAAGAATTCAACTAAAGGCCTCAAAGTCATTTATTGTGGGGTAACATAATGAGAAGAGAAAGCTTCCTGACCTGCTATCAACAGAAACAGCATAACTGTTCAAAGCCAATGCACACGATGCTGACTGCACAAACATGGGACTGGCTTATAAAGCATATAGTTGAACTTATAACACCAAATATCTAATGTCACCTGATCAAAATCCAGAAATGAAAACAAAATAGGGAAATCAAAAGAGTCTACCTGACTATGATAGTGAATTGTATTAGCACCAACCACAAGAACACCGCCAATTGGTGATGGCACTGCTAGTAGCTTGTACGCGTCATGTGGGAGATTCTAATGAAACAAAACACAGTATTTTTATTATTATTATTTTATTAATGCATATATTGTATTTCATGGTGATTTGGATACAGTTACAAATAGTAAGCCAACAGTCCACCAAGAGTACATAAAAGAAAGACAGATAAAGAAATCAAGCTTCAAAATGCAAATTGAATTTGAACATAAGAACATAGTCTAATAATAGAGCCACGGTACAGATGGCTGATTTTATGGGCAATATGTCAGCTTAACATTTACCAAAATCTTTAGTATAGCAAGAAGATGCTAAATTTCAGAATTCCAACTGAAGCAGAAAGCTAAAATTCTATTAACATGGTTGTGATTAGAACCACAAAAGAACTTCATTGTTTTCGGATAAAGTTTCGCCATTTCACAGTCTTGTTGTGTACATACATTTGCACTGGAGCATTTTTTTTATGGTGATATCATGCCAGTCTCTATGTTTACAGGATATTTATTGATAGATTATGGATCAGTAAACTCAAACTCTCAGCTATAAAAAATTATAAATATAGATTGATTTAAACTTATTCCGGTTGCAACATTGCATAAAATTAAGATCCACCACAAGTATCTAATTTTTCTAACTAAATTTAGAACTTCCTTCGGATAGGTTTGCTTCCGAACATACCATGGCTGACCATATAAGAGGATGCTGCTTTAAAGTTGTGCTGATACTTAGTGCGGAAAGCATGCAAGTGTGGTGCTTCCATGAGACACGTCCAGCCCAAGTAAGCTCCCGCTCATGAAGGATGACCATCACAGGCTCAATATAACCTTTAAGATATATATTTATCCAGATTTAGAAAGAGATAAAGCTCAGATTAAGTTGCTCAAGCATAAGATCAAATTAATCAAAATCATATTATCATTTTGTTAAGCATAAAACCTAGTAAAAAGAATCATTTATAACAATAAAGCTGGCCTCCACTGTAGACATTTTGCTTCTTAATGTATGGAACACAATTTTTTATGGAGAAAAATAAAAAGCCATAAACTAGACATTTTGATGGTATAAAGAAAAGTAAAAAGCACACTGGCAGGGCCACGATTTGATTTAAAAAGAAAAATAGAAAAAAAAAAATTTGCATTTGAACCAAATTTGTTTAAATGGGGGTAGCCCCT
Source organism: Acer saccharum (assembly GCA_030490815.1). Classification (NCBI taxonomy): domain Eukaryota; kingdom Viridiplantae; phylum Streptophyta; class Magnoliopsida; order Sapindales; family Sapindaceae; genus Acer; species Acer saccharum. Next base: position 59,312,603 of record CM059866.1, on the reverse strand, counting down.
CAAAAGTAAATGCACTGGTGATTACATATTCTTTTACGTTAACGCATGCAACAACTAGATCCATTGTAGTACACCAAACTTGACAGCAGAATCTCAATAACAGCAACAAATACCACAGGATAATAGGTAATTACAGGACTAGTTTAGAATCTGAAAGTTTTAAGAATTAGGGAAGGTTGCAACAACTTAATACAAAAATAAAGAAGTCTGAGAAAATTGAAAAATAATAATAATAATAAAAATCAGAAGGAACCTAAAAAGAGAGAGATAAGATTTTTAAAAAAAAAAAAAAAACTAAGAATCCAACCCAAGAATGGAAGCATCATATATCCAAAGATCTTGATGTAGCACCACACAAAGCAGCAGAATGGGTCAAACTGTTTCTTCATTCCTCGTTCCTCAAATGATAAAATTGCATCCATCTTATGGACTTTCTACACTAGGAACCCACACAACCTTGGGATAACTTTACACGCTAGCAACGACTTGGACCAGTCGAGACCCGCATAAATTGACAATTACAGCTAACTAAACCTGTTAAACAAAGCTCTAGCTAATTCATCATCCAATGGGAACAACAAAAATCCAAAATGCCTTGACAGCAATAATACAGAATGACCCTTATGTCCAGAAACCTGAGCATTACATTTTTCCACTACAAAACTAAATTATAACAATTAACAAATCAAGAATTTTAATTACGAAGAAATTTGAAGCTGCTTGAAGTATATTTGAATTACTTAAGCTCTCTAAATTTACTATTTTGTTTTGATACATGCACCATAAAATCCATAAAGACAAAAAACCTACTTATAGAGGATATCTTGCATATGTCTCCAATAGAAAATAGAATATTAGAATATACATGTATTGCTATCTCCTGATCATATCCATGTACCATTATAGAGCCAGTGAATGAAATTAGTAAGTCACACTCACCATGTACAAATACAAAATCTTTTACATGCTTCATGTCCAAATCTCTTAAGTTGATAATGTAAGATGACTCAATACGAGCAGAAACTGTACCAACAGAACTAAAACTATCTTCATCTCCAACCAAACCAGATCCACCCTGGCAACCAATATTTTCAAAAATGAAATTAATAAAAATAATAGATGAATAAAACATAACCGTAAATAGAAAAGAGAAAAATCATCATTAAACAAAAAACCAACCACTGCAAAAGGATTAATTTTCCAGCAAAATAATTGCTGCTTTGCTGCCCGAGGTATGGGATGGAATACTTGCTGCTTTTAGCACTTCATCGGATATTTTTAAAAGGTTTACATTGTTCATAACCAGAAATGAGAAAAAGGGGATAAAGTACCAGTGACTTCTACTGGTAAAATCTTAAAATAAACATGCATCTACAATCAATTTATTTATAACTTTTGCTCTTAGGCTTAGCTTAATTCTAGCTATGATGCAGCTTCAGTTTCGTCCATGCAGGTAGTAGATCTACCATAGGCTGGCTAATCAAATTTTTAATAAAGAGGAGTGTTATAATAATATGCACCAGTAAGCAAGCAATTAGGCATTTTCAAGAAAGAAACAAGCTGGCTTAAAAACAGTGAGAAAATCTAGTCTGCAAGTTCAATGAATCTCACTTCAAGGGAAACTAGAATCTAGGATGACCTCGTTTAGAAGTTTACAGCTAGTACAAAAAGGTAAGTCCTATATAGTTGCCTTATATACAAACAGTTACAGTACTGATACAGTTTTTCTCTCAACATAAATATACTTCTTGTCATAAGACATTGATATAATATTTGTAAAGCTGATATCTCAACTCCACCTTCACAAATTAATATTGTGGGCCATTGTAGGAAAATATTCATCTCAAGCAATAAATTTGCACATTTTAGGACATAATCTGCGTAAAGTTTTTGGTTAGGAATACTTTTGAGATAAAAGCACAATTCATAATATTAAGGAAAACATGCATTTTGTCTAAAATTACGAGGATATTTCTGCGTGAAGAGATACAGAAGTATTAGATAGGAGGCAAATGACACCTGAGCAGCCTTAAGTATTATCATCTGCAATCCATAAATGAGAACACTTCCACACCTGCCTTGAGGATCAACCTTTATCAATGGGCCCCTTGCAAATGATTCTCTACCTCTTTTCAAATGAAGCCACTCTGGACCCTCAAAACAGTGCATAGAGCTGAAAGAAAGAGATGAATATCCATGAATAAGTGTTATCTTCCAACATACTACCATAAACTATGAAACAAAAAAAGGAACATGTCCAAAAAAAGGAGATTAATAATGCAACATGAGCATACCTCTTGTGCAGTGTGCACTAAATAGTTTATTAAGGGCAGCTAATTATTAGAGAAAAAAACCAAGGAAAGTGACAAACAAAACTAGTATATAAACTCAAGTCAGACAAACATAATGATCAAACAAAGTATGAACTTCTTAGATATTGTACCGGAAACTCAAGATTTTTCATTATAAATATTCCAAAATGTCATGCATTTCGGATAAAATTAGTCAAACCATAACATAGTAAGCTTGAATAAGGTTTTGATTCCGATAAGAAATTCAAAGAGTAGATAATGTTGCATCATGCCAAACATATGAACCATGAATTGTTGCTCTGAAGATTTCAAGAAAGGTTTATACTATAGAACTTTTAAAAATTGTGTTACTGAACCATACTCATGTATTGTACAAGACATGACAGAAGAGGCAGAAAAAGTTAGACAAAAATCATATGCTTTTATTGCTACAAAAATCAACAATCCCCAGATTTTAGCAATTACCAATTTGAAATGGTTAGAAGTTTCCCTTCTACAAAAATGTATAACCTTTGGACTTGGGTATTCTAGTCTCTTCACATTTCTCCAAACCTCTTCAACTGCGGCCTTAGCCTCATCTTATGCTTTTTCAACCCAGTATTGGATATCGCACCAGCTCAGGCAGATAGGTAAGCAAATAAGGTTACAGCTACCATGAATGCTTGAACAACATCCATTTCTATTTACTGTGACCATGGCTGAACCTTTTCCATTATGGAAAACAATATCAAGCAATAGTTTTTTTTTTCTTTGCCTCAATTTCCCAATATCTCCAAAATACTTTTCCAAGGTTATTTTCAGTTCATCCTAGTAATCCAAGTTAATGGAAATGGAGGGGAAAAAAAATTGGATCTAGGTGTCACATGTAACACTGTGCAAAGTTATTGATGCCTCCTAATGGCAGTACAATAACAAGGCAGGTTCCATTCTAAAAGCTAATAAACAATTCTTCAACATTTGCAGTTTTTGGCCGTCCAATACATGTAGAGAGGGAAAGGGAACGTAACCAATGCTCAGATGGAATGATGAGACATTGGAGGATTAGCAGGTGACCATATTTTGCTTAACTGATAGAGTAGAAAGAAGTCAGAAAATTCCATTTTTTGTTTCATTAAGTATGGAGCTTAGTGTGTGTTTGAACTTTGGATGCATTTTTAAAAACAGTTTACTGTTTTCAAGAACAAAAAATAGTCTACTTGCGTTTTTTCAAAAAAGTTGTTTTCGAAAAAGAAATACAAATGTTTTCAAACTTATAACTTAAAGTTGAAAACAACAATTTATTGTTTTCCATTGTTTTTAAAAGGGATTTTCAAAACAAACTATTAACATTTCCCTCCAAACAACGTTTTTTACCCATTTTAAAAAACAAAACCAAACACATTAAGTTTATATTATTTTCAATTTTAGAAAACTACTTTCAACAAACATTTTTTGTTTGCAATTTAAAAACATTTTTAATAATAGTTTACAGAAACACCATTTTAAAAACAATAAAAAACATTTCCTTAGCTTGTCCACAAAAAATCTACTTACAAGTTCCTATCAATTTTATTTTCATATTTCAAAAGATGATTTCTGCTAGGATCAATTGATTCTAAGTCAACTCCTATTTTACTGTAGCTAAACAAAGACTGCAGACAGGACCTTGGTACCCCAGACCGTACAATCAAACCAACTCCTAGCTAACTAACATTGGTGTGCATCTTTGTGTGGCAGTCTAGTTTGGGACCCTACAACTTTGTTAAATACATAATGAGGGTAAATCCTATAACTTTCTTCAACTCATAAATACATCACAATTCAGTCGAGCTGGCAGCAATGAATATAGTTGAAAACACAGCCACAGAGTGATGTTTTGTTAAGAAAAAAACACCACTGAACCAATTTTGTGTATCTCAGACCGTCTTCATATGAAAAGAAAAACAGACACCTACGACAGTGAAAGTGCTTCAAAGCATGCTTAGAAAGGTGAATGGCACACTTGAAGTGCCACTTATCTCTTTAATCTTTGGAGCAAGGCATGTGGTGCAACGCAGAGCATGCACAGCACAATTTAACAAGCTGAGACATACATGTCATAAACAACCTTTACTTGAGCCAAGTAGTATGTCAATGTGTCGGTAAGTGTTATGTGCACTTGCAAATTAGACATTAGACTACAGTATAAACATCGAGTTGAAGTTTATATTGGATTAAAAAGAAACTAATGTTAATCACAAACACAAAGTTATGTGCAATGCTTCACACACATTAATTATAAACAATAAATAACACAACTAAACCAAAAATTCAAAGAGAAAAAGATTCTAATAAGCATATAATATATTCAAACATATACTGTACACACCACGAAAGTATAGTATACAATCATAACAGTTAATATAACAATAACAAAACTATCCTATCAAGAAAGAGGCCCATAATTATATCTTTACGTGGTACGAAGTCCATGGATCGAATCATCAAACTCCAGAACTGATATTTTCGCATCTTGAAACGCCAAAACGATTGAATCCCTTCTCCTAGATTTTTCACCACCTCCTTTCGCCAACACTGCCATTGATTCCACATTACCGTGCAACCTAAAAAAACAATAAATAAACATAAAAACGAATCTTAGAACAAAATTTACAATGCTTGATCAAAGCAATTGCTGCGCACCTGTATTGACAAACGAGTTCAAGAGATGCGCCGGAGACTCCATCCATGAGAATGCTGCGTTTCGATTGTCCCGCATTTTTGGATTCTCTGGAACCCTCTTCCACTACCCTAACTATATAAATTTCAAGAATGTTGGCAGCGGTGACGACGAGGTTGGGAATGGGGCCGATTCCACGCTTTGTGGGCCACTCGGGTTCGAGTTCTTCGGTTTGAATTAGGGGAATTTGAGGGACGAAGTCGGAGCGGCTGTGGGTGATGAAGCCCGAACCGCAGCTGTTGATGCTGGTCGGCCAGTGCATCATCTTGTAGGCCGCGTAGCTCATTTTTTGCTTTTGTTCTGGGGATTTTAGGGTTTTCGAATTGCAGAGACAGTGAGAGGTTAAACCCTAGTGTTGGTGTTTGGCGGGAGGATGATTGACTCATAGATACTCAGATTTTTTCACAGAAAAACAAAAACAAAAACAGAAAAGTTGAAAGGGCTAATTGCACAAACATCCCCAATATTAAGCCTAATTACACGTATATGAAACTTTTACTTAACATTATACAAACCTCCCCTGCCGTTACCATTCTTCCATTAGAAGTTAATGGTAGAAGGCCACAAAGGTCTTTTAACTTATTAGATAAGACAAATCATTATTAAAGGAAGCTTTGACGAATGAAATGTTGCCGCATGATGTCAACTTACTCCATTAATGATGTATAAAAAATTGATAAAATGAATAAATAATTATTAAAAATATATATATAATTGACCTCCATAGATTCGGTGGGAAAGAACTCAACGAGGCCGGCCGGCACAAGCATCCGTCGTCACATTGTAGGAATCTCACCCAAGTCTTCCAAGTTCCACCTTCTATCTTCTCTCTTCTTTATTTGTTTTTTGGTTCCACTCCAATGGTGATAATACTTTTATGATTTGGCTGGTTGATTTGTTTTTGGCCCGAGGAGAAGCTTCCTAACGTAAACTCAAAGGCAGTGTTACCTCCCATATATAAATCCAACTTGAAGCTCTTGAAAAGTGCTTGCCAGAACATCTTAAGTTCTTCTCCTCACTTGTGGGGTCTTGTCGTTGTCACTGCAAGCTAGGACGAGCGAATTTGAACGTACCTCAACTACGGGCTACCTATCCATCTTTGAGACCGTAACTCTCCTAAAAGGTTTGGAAAATCTAAATCTATCAAGGCAACGCTACTGTTTTGGCTGTCATCAAAGGTTATGTTCATATGATTGTGATTCTCTGTGCATGTGGATTTAGAATATAGAGGGACACAGATAAGAGGGATTTTATTCCATTCATATATTGTGAAATGTTGAATTATTTCATCAAACCAGGTGGTTGTGGCTTGCATTTATTATAATTGCATTGATTAGGAGATATTCAACCCAAACATAACCCATATACTTAACATGTCTAACGTGTTGACCCGTTAGTGACACGAATCCATTAAGAATTAATCCAAACTCATAAATATCGTGTCGTGTCAACAATTTCCACCCCATTTATAATTGGACTGTATTATGCTTGTTTATATTAATTTGAGTAATATATATTTTAATTTAGGGTAGTGTTAACCACTGTCCTATTTTATTTCTATCACTATATTTATTGTCTTGTTACAATTAATACAGCCTTTTATTTCCTTTTATAGAAATAAAATAGGCTTAATTATGAGGTTAAACTACCCTCTATTTTAAGTTGTATATTCGTCTTTTAATTTTAAATTTAGTCAAACTAATTTCAGAATACTTTCCAGGTTAGTTTTGAAAATTTTATTAGGGCTTAAATGACATAATTTAAAACGTTAGGGACCAATTTAATCACTTTATAAAAGTCGCAAATTAATTGGAATTTAAACAAAGTCTGGGACTTATATGGTAATTGCCCAAAACAATATACCTGCCTTTGTTCTTCTCTTTTCGATCGGATTTTATTAACTTCGTTGATTGAAAAATAAAAATACTTGCTTGAGCTATTTGTGTGTTCTTCAATGTTTACAGATGTGTCTAGGTTTTGTTACTGGAAACTGATGCTTGAAATTCTGTAGTTCCTTCAATTATCTTGTTTTTCTTAAATGGAGAGTCAAATTACTGAATTAGACAACATGGTTTTGATTTTCCAAAAAATATGTATTTATTTTCTAATAGCAACAAAGAGCAAAAGATGATTGTAGAATCAGATTTTGGGTATTTGTTTCTGATTGAATTTAACTTGATTCATTAGGTGACATCGTGACAAGATGAGGTTGGTCCGGTAGTAAACCCCTCACACCTGCATTACGAGGTTGCAAGTTCGAGTCCTCCCCATTTTCAAAAAAACCCCAAATTTATGTAATACATTGCGTTTACTAATCAGGAATTGCATGCATATTCACTCCTAATAGCAAATAAAATCCCCAGTTTTCCAAATCATTTATGTATTCACGATATATTCCAATTAGTTTTTTTTTTTTTTTTTTTTTTTTTTTTTTTAAATTACTTATAAATACAGTGACCTAGTAATTACGGTTTGCCTTTGTGCTTCTCTTTTTTTCCAGATTTCAACAGGAATGGCTAATAATTGGGATAAACTTCTTACAGATGTTTTGGTGGAAATCGCAAAGCGAATAAGAATGTCCAAAGACTATGTTGCCTTCTGGGGAGTATGTACTTGTTGGCGATCCGCTGCTACAAAGGATAACTTTATGTTTCGTAACTGTCCAGTTCTATTGCTTATGCTCGCGCTCAGAAAAGACAGCCATGTACTTGATTTCTACAATCTTACAAAGGGAATTGTCAATCAAGTAAGTTTATCTGAATCACTTATGGGTAAGAGGTTCTATTCTTCAAAGGGTTGTCCTATAACAATTGATCAAGGTTTGAAATGTGAATCTTATGCATCCATTTTCAAATCTACAACATAAATTTCCAAATATGATGACATTTTATAATGGTAGCCTTCATATGTACGATTTTCTTATAACCAAATGTGCTTTTGTCATCAAATCCTTTATTGGAACCCGATTATATATTGATGGTTATCTATAAAACTAGAACATTGATATATGCTAGACCAGGTGGTGAAACTTGGACCAAGTTAGGCTATCACAGATATGTGTTATAATCCCACATTGATTAAGTATGAGATTAATCAATGGTATATAACTCATTGGGCACCCTCTCCTTACAAGCCGGTTTTTAAGGATGAGTTCTACCCAATGAGTTCATATCAAGTGGTACAGAGCCGGCATCATGCCGAGCAGTGGGTTCGTCGCGGACGGGGTGACCTGGGGAGGGCTGCTACCCGAGAGAGCGGGATCCGCGAAGTCACCCAGCTGGGAGGCGGCTGCGGAAGCGTGGTGGAATGTTATGATCCCACATTGATTAAGTATGGGATTAATCAATGGTTGATAATCCTAGCGAGAAAGAATTAGTGGCTAAGTTGTCTATTAAACTTCTTCCATACCGTCCAGCCCGGGCATATATAGTAGAATCGGTAAGAGCATTGTTGATAATTGTAAAGTATGTTCACTTTGACACAGAGAATGGACATCGGGTCCTTAGTACATATAGAAGTTGTGAATTTGTAGTGTTTAACTTGGATTCAACTACCAGAACATGTACAAAGATAAAAGATTTGGGTGATAGAATAATCTTTTTGGGTCACAATTCTTTGTTTTTGTCTGCACATCTCCCCAATTGCAAACCTAATTCCATATATTTTACGGACGATTGGAAAGAAGGTTATGACAATAATGAGGAAGGAGGAGGCAAGGACACAGGGATTTACAGTTTGCAAGATGGGAGCATCACATTCACCTCTCATGTTAGTCATAAATCATTCGATCTTATTAATCCACCCATGTGGATTGAAGAAAGATCTATTTAGATCATCAGGTTTCAATTATTATTTTTAATTTTTTTGGTGGGAGGGATTCAGGTTTCAATTTTGATTTCATAGAATAATTTGTTTTATATTTATTTATTATGTTTTACTTGGTCAATGTAATTTATACCTACATTTGTTAACTTTTTTTAGTTAATGGATAACTTATATAAGTTATGTAATATTTATTATCTCATCTCACTGTGGTTATCATATCTCTTAAGCTTTTATAAACTTGAGAATTGTATTCTGATTTATCTTCCTAAAAATGAAAGCTCATGGACGAGCTTCCACTTTTAAATCTTGGACTAATTGCACATACATTCCTGGGACCAATATGGAACTTTTATCTAAAATTGTACAAACATTCCCTGCTGTTAGTTGACTTCCGTCAACTCTAACTAGTGACCGCTTTTTGCATTTGAATTGACTAAAATACCCTTAGATAATTATTTTATCATATATTAGTTGAATTATTTTATCTTTTTGATTATCTTAAAATTAAAATTAGTAATTTAAGTTTGTAAAAAAAAAATTACAATTAGTAATTTAATATTTTAAAAAACAATTAAAAAAAGAAAAAAAAATGGAGATCAGATCAACTAAAAAAAATGACAATAAAATAAGTGGAAATTAATCAAAATGACCACATACAACATAGAAATTTTGTTTGTAACCACAAACGAAAATTTAATTGTTAATAACCACTTTTTTGAGAAATTACTCGAATGCCCTCATATAAAAACCATCCCCCCCCCCCCCCCCCCCCCCCACACACACACACACACACACACTCTCTCTCTCTCTCTCTCTCTCCGTCCAAACCAACGCTTGAAAATCATTGTCGGTGTCGTTGCATGAGCGTGCACCACCGACAAAGGTGTCGCCGAGCGTCGGCGTGCTTCTGGGCTCCGCGACAGCCACAGTGCCGTCGTCGTGCCGCCATGCGTGCTGCTGTCCTTCATGAACCAAGGACAATGCCGCCATCGTGCTTCGCCTGGGCTTCACGACCGTCCAACAGAGCCATCGAGCTCCCCCTCTGCCGGTGATGTTATATGTAGAAAAAAGAGGAAGAAAAACCTAAACCTAATTTGAGGAGGAAGAAGAAGGGAAACATTTTAATTTAGTCAAGATTTCAAGTTTCAAAATTTCATATTTTTAGGCAAGATTTCAAGTTTTTAGTCATGATTTCAAGTTTGGCTCCAGATTTTAGTCGTGATTTCAAGTTTGGCTCCAGATTTTAGTCGTGATTTCAAGTTTGGTTCCAGATTTTAGTCATAATTTCAAGTTTGCTTCCAGGTATCTAAAAAATAAACTAAGTTCAGGGGTACTTTTGTAATTTGTGGACATACAAAACAAAACACACACAAGTCTCCCCTCACTTGGAATTAAATTAGAACTAAATTAGAACTAATGACATCAACAAATCTGATGA